>JAGVSQ010005291.1:0-17957 GCA_022683975.1 Rhyacophila evoluta
ATTTGAATTGAGATGTAAGCTATGTTCGAAGCATTAAATACACGAATTTAATATTTTTTTTTTTATAAAAAAGTCGTACATTATGTGGTCCACCAAATAATTTTTCTTGGACACCCCTGTGCTACGTTTTACGCCAAAATATGTAAGTGCATTAGTGTGTGCGAGTGATTTGTGCTGCTAACTTCAGACATCTTTCCGAAACCACGGACGTTGTCCTTCATTTTTACCGTATTTTTTATATAAGAATTATATAGCATGTTTATCAATGTTTATTTTAGAATTTGATTTTTTTCTACTGGTTTACATGCTATATGATTCATCTTTATAAAAATATGTGCTCAAAATCTTTTCTTCAAAATTTTAACATGGTGGAGTAAGTTGACTTTGGAAATATACCCCTCAAATACTAAATAGTTTTTAAAATATTTTTTACTGCGTTTACTGGTCTGCAAAATATGAAGTATTCCATAATTTATCCTTTGTTTACATCAGAGCGTATCATTTTCGAACACGCGACCGTCATTGTGAAAGATGTTTTGAAGATGACGTACTCTGCGCATGCACAGTGGAAACGTCA
The DNA here is from genome assembly GCA_022683975.1 of Rhyacophila evoluta. Classification (NCBI taxonomy): domain Eukaryota; kingdom Metazoa; phylum Arthropoda; class Insecta; order Trichoptera; family Rhyacophilidae; genus Rhyacophila; species Rhyacophila evoluta. The sequence continues at coordinate 578 of JAGVSQ010005291.1, forward strand.
AATTAAGCAGTGATGTGTGGATAGGACTTCAAATCCGTTCAAACTTAAAATGTTTTTAGACTAGCTCCAACGTAAATTACACCATTACCCACACAATATTTATATATCTCAATTGTGAGTCGTAAAGCCGGTCTAGATAATGAGTGCATTACATTGGTAAAATAATACACTCTTTACAACGTAGAACATACGGAATAAAGTCCAAGATTGTGAAGACAAATAATTTTATTTTCTTAGATCCCCGAAGAGACGTATTGAAATTATATAACTATATTAGGATATTAAATAAGTTTATGCGATTGATACATACCATTTTTATAAGTTGTTCCCGATCTTCAGTGTGTGAAATGTACGTAGTCAATCAATTTAAGCGATAACCAATTTCCCTAGGGCAATAGTAGCCGGTATTCACAATTCACAGAGACAATAAGAAAATGACGTTTGTCAACGACCCTAATCGAGGGCCAGAGACAATCAAAGATATTAATATTTTTGGTAAATAATAATAATTTTCCGACAGCTACATATTAATATTGTTATTACTTAGGAGAAGAAAAAACATATAAGTACATGACCAATAACACATTCATAAATATTCAGATTATAAATATATAGTTTGAAAAAATTATTCGATTTAAAATATATTTACCACACTGTTTTATGAATTATTTTCTCATAGTAGTTGCCATAACGACGAAATAAAAAGTAAAAATTCTTAACGTACTAGTAAAATCTACTACTACTATACCGAGTTCAAACGCATAGTCGAGACAATAATGTTATTTTAGCTAGAATGAAATAAATTATTGATATTAAATTGGTTTATTTTTTCAAATATTTTAAGGTTCAGTGTTTTCTTTTGATAATACATAAAATGCTAACCATAAAAAAACGAAATCAATCACATTTCAACTCTTTAATTGAATGGTATTTAAAAATAGAATTGCAATATTTATCATCAAATTAAACATATATTCGAATTTGTATTGAATAATAACTCAAATGATGTAAAACATAAGACTGCACAGAAATTCGATAAAAGATTTATTACTTATCAAATTTTCAAATGAAAACAATAATTCAAAATGAAAATAAAGTTGATGGTTTCTGAAAAGTCATAGCTTTTACAGTGCAAATTCGATGCGCTAACATTTTTTTTTCACCATATAAGTTTTGTCACACCAATTTGCAAATTATACGGAAAATCGTTAGATAACAGCGAAAATTCATATCAAAACATAAAAAATACATGTAAACAAAATAAAATGAATATAATAATTCATAGGCAATAATAATTTACTATTGTCTCAATAGTTGTATTGTATTCAATAAAGAATATTGGTACCACGTATAACAATATCGATACATACCTTGAAATCTCGGTTCTTTTTTCGCGCTCCTATTTTCAACTTGACGCCTTTTGGGTTTGTTCGAAACTCGGCCTAGTAGACGAACAGTCGACACTTCATATATTACGTGTCAGTGGCCTACATAAGATTAACACATACACACAAAGCACCAAAATTTTTGGTCTAGCATTAGAGTTAACAATTCTTCTTACATAATATCTGTACGCATATAGTATATAAGTACGTAATATATACGTTGGTAAAAATACTCACTAAATCAGTGATTCTCAAAGTAGTAGTCGCGACATCCAGGAGGGTCTTCAAAAATATTTGGCGGTCGCAGAAAAATAAACGACGGATCAAAGATGTACCAAATATAAGCTATTAATTTTTGTTGATACTAAAAATAAACCTGCTATTATTTAAAAATATCAATGTTTCAATGCAATGAAACAGAAAAAATGAACTTATTCTGAATTTAAATTTAGCCCCTTACTCCGGGATGTTTTTCTACACATACCCATTCTTCGGGGGGTTCTTTGAAATTCTTAGGTGCAAAAGGGGGTCGCGGACCAAAAAGTTTGAGACACACCGCTCTAAAAATTAGCAGTGTTGAAATGCAGGGATGACTAGAAAATTGTATTTTTTTTCAAATGGCAGGGATTATTTGTATTATAATGCCCGAATGCTCAATTTGGAGGCAAATGTGAAAATAAAGTAAGATCAAAAATAAAACCTTTGAAAATTGTCACTATCAAACAATGAATTTCTGGACGAAAATATTTTTCATACATATATTTCAGAATACTTAACATTTTTATTTTTTACCATGTTCGCTCCGAAAGTGAAGCATATGGATTTATAGAGTGTGAAGATATCCACTTCGAAAGTGGAGTACAGTATTACTTCGAATATCCGTATTTGATTTAATATCTATGTTTTTTTTATCATTAACACGTCTCGAATCTGTTTTTAAATAATTATTATTATATTAATATTAGCGATATGAAGAGATACTTATTTTTTGCATTTAATCATAAATTATTTTGGCGTTTTGTAGCGTTAAACATGTTGAACTTTAGCATCTATTTTACTAGACATAAGTATCAAATAATTGTCAATTCCTTTACATTTTAACCCAATTTATTACAGAAAGACCTACAAATATTTATATAAATTTAATACAAATACTACCGTAATATTTTTACTGAGTTCTTCTTAAAATTGGAACAGACTCATAAAGGGCAATTTCTTTTATTTTTATGTAAGTGCTTTGAAAAAGACTAATAATTAGAAATAGTTTCCTGATTTAAGCCAAGACTTCTAAAGAGTGATGATGGGCATTAAAAATAAATTAGTGCAATATCGGAGTAATTTTAAATTTGCTAACCATGTTTTGCAAATGTACAAATGTTATTTTTATATTGGTTTCAAATTCGTTCAGAAGTTTCAACTTCATCATAAATACATTACCGACCCAACTAATTAATATATCGTCTCATATCAAATTTTTTTAAACTTTTGAAACAGGAAACCATGTAAGGAGCTGTAACGGAAACAAGCCCGACTTTTTTTATGAGACATCATAATCTCTCATAATATATACTGTCTGGCAACACGTAGTGTCATAGGATTTCTAAAAAATTACAACATCCCAATACAATGGTTTGTTCACTCAATGGTAGAACCGTGTTGAACAATGCCCCAAAGATACAGCGTCCTATTATATCCGAGGTTTGTGAGATGCATTGACAATGTTGACAGTATATTAATTTGGCCATAGCACTGTAATGAATAACCGTAGACAAAATCTGTTATTATCCTTTTTTAGTAACATTTATTTAAAAAAAATAGCTAATTTTACATTTATTTGTGATTTTACTATCGATTCGCAATTTTATTTTATTTAGCAAATATTAGCATCTATTCCGAATTTCAGCTTATATTTAGCATCTATCGCAAAATCCTAAAAATACGTGTTTTTGGCGATATGTCATCAAAACGAAAATGCGTTGTGTTGATATTTGAAGGCAAACTGGATATAATCAATGCATTGACAATGGTGATTCCAGACGTTTTTTGTCTGACAAATAAGGCGTTGGGCCCTCAATGACATTGAGTATAAAATACAGCAAAGATATTATGCAGTTCACCCCCGCACTATCCTCATCTCCAATTAGTGCAGTTAATCAAAATTAAACTGTATATGGATTTTCGCATAGTGAATATGTGTCTTGACAGATTATTTTTTACGAGAATTGTTTGTCAGACATTTACTCAGCCGAATGCGCATCAAGTCCTATATATTTTTTTTTGATTATGGGGGACAACAGATGTGGCAATAAAAGCCGCATTCCTTGGATTTCGAGGCGCGTACGCAAACCTCTACGCTACCGGAAATACATTATTTGAACAACGATTATCCAAAAATATGGATTGTACTGTGCATATCATTATGTAAAAGTTTAATTTATCCCTCTTATGATTTTATAATTTAGCTCAAGTTAATCGACAGTTTATATTAAATTTTATATTTAACTCTAAAGCAAACATTGGCATACAGTTTCATTTATTTCATTAATTTCATTATTAAATAACACGTCTCTCCCGGTGCCCGACATATAAAATGTGGGTTTCGGGGTCAAGGATTACGGATACACATTTAACAGCTCTTAAGGATTTTAAGAGTCTCATGCTCTACCGGTCTACGTTTATAAAACATACAAAGATTCGATACTAAATGGTTGATGGATTGAGTAATAATTGGCTAATAACTAATTCTCATGAAAAAAAATGTCCGAGTATAAATTTTTAGATATTGAAAATTCATACACCCCCATTTGTGGAGTGGTAATTTCCCATTGGGAAAATTTACGTATGCTAAATGGTAAATATCTACATATTATGTAGATATTTGCAAAATATTAGCAACCATTCTCCGTAGAATCAATTGTTTTATATGTTTTATAAAATCACGGTCTTTATAACAATTTTATTCATCTTCAAGGCATAATATTTAAAATTTAGCTCGATAAATTCAAGGCCGCGCTGTGGGTAGGACGCGCTCTTGTGCAAAAACGAAATTAGCGAAAACCCCACCCCCCAAGTTCTTTTGCACACAAAGTAAATTACGGGATGATAAAAATCGAAAAAATATATAAGATTTTACAATATTTCTATAAACGCATATCAAAAGAATTTTTGTAATTTATAACAATATTAAAGAACACAAAGTATAAAAAAATATGTATACGTTGTCCATACATATCAGTAGTTAATAAATACATTTAAAAGATCAGAAATAAAGGACATCAATTATTAAATTTATGATTACTGATTGAATTAAGTATACGAATAGTAATGCATTCTAAATTACATAAAACAAACACGAATGTAACATACCGCTACGTATCAATAAAATAAGGCAAAAGTTTGTGGCCACTACAAATTAGAGCTTGAACGCAACAATTGCAAAAAAAATTATTAATAATCATTATTTGCACTGCATAGACAAAATCATAACTAAATATATTAAATTTAAACTTATAAACAAGCACATGTGTTCACACAAAATAGCCCGCCTTGACTGTTTATGTGGGCACACAACATGACATGATAAAACATTCTTCTTCTTCCATGTCCGCTCCCGAATTGGAGCATCTATATACCAGGTGCCGTCCCCAAGGAATCTCTGTCACCCGCCAGTATTCTTGTGACCTCGCAGGCCATACCTGCATCCCGTAACTTCACCGAACACATTCTATAGATAGTATTCAGCGTCCTTCCGGGACGCCGACAACCGGTCGGCTTGAAGAATAAGCAGGTCAGAATCAGACTCTTTTGTGGCATCCGCAATAAGTGGCTGGAGTGTGCGTTCTCTTATCTTCTTATTTCGAACGTAGTCATACCATCGTATCCCCAGAATCCGTAGCAGGTACCTGTTTCCAAAATTTAGAATACAGTTGATTTGGGCCTTTGTTGAGTCCCACGTTTCGGAGCCGTGAAGTAGTACCGACAGAATGCATGCATTGAACAGGCGGCATTTAGTTTTTACCTTTATAACTTGGAGTCCCAGACATTTCGAATGGAATTGAAGTTTGGTCCAGCAATTCCTATTTGAATAGCGAGCTCATTTTGCGATGCATTTACCGAAATGTGTACCCCTAGGTATCTAAAACTGTCGACACTCTCAATGCTTTACCCATCGTTGGTCAGGGGATAATCAGAATCCGGGCAGGCATGGTTGATCATAAAGTTCGTCTTTTTTTGGATTGATTTTTAAGCCAATGCAATGGTACAATGAAAATATCTTAGTTTCTCAATTCCTGAAAAAAAAACAATAAAACCATAAGAAATGTCGCAAAGAATCCTTTAAACTAGGTATACATTATTTTGACCGGAGGACCGCAATGAAATTGCCTTCAAACTTAAGAATGCAATTTGGTAATGCAACTGTACCGGAACAAAAGACCCTGCTAAAATAAAATATTGTTTTATATACAAAGCTTGTTCCTGCAGCTTGTTCTTAAACGTTTTTGGGCCACCTGTTTAGACATTTTGACTGATTTATAAAATGCATGTTTCTAACTTCTAGATCTTTTCTACGTATTTTTAAACGTATCCTATATATATTTTAGTATAGTATTTAATTTTTTTCATCTGATAGGCGCCCATGATTGTAAATTGTGTGCAACAGTGCAATGGATCTTTGCCAACTACTTGTCTAGAGAAAATATTACCTAAGTGTAGCAATCATAAAATTCTCTGAATTTATTTAAACACCATTATTGTATTTTCATTCCGACAGTATAAGGAATGTAATGAGAATATATCGTTATTATTTATTTGTTTTTAAAATTTAAAGGATTGGGTAAAGTCAATGAAATCAAAAACATATTTTGAATTATCCATATAATATAATTACGATATGTAATTTTTAAAACATGTAATCTAACATTTTGATATAAATAAATAATCAAAATAGTCGTGTGAGACAAATAATCAATTCACAAAATTCATATTTTTCATTATATTCCAATAAAAAAAACAAAAAGGTAGGTAGGTAGTCTTATTTTTTTGTGAAATTCCATTAAAATAATGACAGACCCCTGGATAGACGTGGCAACACTGTTTGGGTGTGCTTGAAAATCGATAATAATATTCTAGTCGCCGTTCTCCGTAGTGAAGTAAATCCTGAAATCGCACATAAAAATAGTTAGAACGGATTAAAAACGCCGATTCGGCAATATAGTTCTAGGCCTTACTTAGATTATAGGTGGCATTGATTTTTTTTTAACCATAAGTTGTAATTTTGTGAGTATAATTGCCTAGTATTTTCCCGACTATGATTTATCATACATAGGGCAAATTGTGAATACCGAGTGTAATTCGTGTGGGGATCGTCGATATTGATCATTTTGTAAGGTGTTTTTGATCTAGACTCACAATGAATGAATTTGACAGTCTCCGCCAGGAGGCCGAGACGCTTAAAAATGCTATCAGAGATGCAAGGAAGGCTGCTTGTGACACGAACCTTGTCCAAGCCACTAGTAGCTTGGAACCTATTGGACGTATTCAAATGCGAACAAGACGTACACTGAGAGGACATCTGGCCAAAATATATGCAATGCACTGGGGTAGTGACTCGAGGAACTTGGTTTCGGCTTCTCAGGATGGAAAACTAATCGTATGGGATTCACACACAACCAACAAAGTCCATGCGATCCCCCTTCGTTCTTCATGGGTGATGACATGTGCCTATGCTCCGTCAGGAGCCTATGTGGCTTGCGGAGGACTCGACAATATTTGCTCGATTTATAGTCTAAAGACTAGAGAGGGAAATGTTCGGGTCTCCAGAGAACTTCCAGGACATACTGGATATCTTTCGTGTTGCCGCTTTTTGGATGATAGTCAAATTGTCACCAGCTCAGGAGATATGTCCTGTGCTCTGTGGGATATAGAAACTGGCCAGCAGTGCACTTCATTCAGCGGCCATACTGGTGATGTAATGTCTCTATCGCTGGCGCCTGATATGCACACATTCGTATCTGCTGCATGCGACGCTTCCGCTAAATTATGGGATATTAGAGAGGGAGCATGCAAGCAAACATTTCCCGGACATGAGTCTGATATTAATGCTATTACATTTTTCCCAAATGGTTATTCATTTGCCACCGGATCTGATGATGCTACTTGCAGACTTTTTGATATTCGCTCAGATCAAGAATTGGCTCTTTACTCCCATGATAACATAATATGTGGAATTACAAGTGTTGCATTCAGCAAAAGTGGGCGTTTGTTGTTGGCTGGATATGATGATTTCAATTGTAATGTTTGGGACTCTATGAAAACTGAAAGAGCAGGAATTCTCGCCGGCCATGATAATCGAGTGTCTTGTCTGGGAGTTACCGATGACGGTATGGCTATTGCTACAGGTTCCTGGGACTCTTTCCTTCGTATTTGGAATTAAAGTGTTAACTCTGCGAATATATGAATTCAACACTAGTTACTTCCAAATGTCAACTGTCTACATGCAATCAATCATGACATGAAATTTTAACAATGGTTATCCCAATTCACAAATAGCTAAATATTATCACAAATATTTGCATATTTTATCGTGGCATACACTTATAGCGACTTATCTTTTTTCCTTGACAAAACAATTTTTTCATTTTATTTCTTTATCTACTTATTTACAAAGCAATCACTATATCATACAAAATTACCTATGTTAAATGTCCTCTTTATAATCTTTCATATTCATAGATAAAATATGATATGAGTTTAAATTACTCTTGATAGTTGGATTTGAAGAATCCTTTTCATGACTGGTGCAAATAATTTTTGACTGACTCTTAAAAGCATATATTTTAAAATTCTGCTGGTAAAAATTGTATAATCAATTTTCTATATGAATGTTAGATGTCTCAGCAGCTCTAAAAAAATACCAATATTTGGAAGAACCAGAACAATTAATTATATTGTCACGTGTAAATGTATTATATGACAAGCTTCATGTAAAGATGTGAAAGTGATAATATTGTATTTTTAAAATAGTTCGATAATGCCGTATTATATTGCTGCGTCTTACACCTTTTTTATTCATTAAATATTTTAAAATCGGTGCTCATATTTCATTAAATATTCTACTTCTTTTTCTATTTGAATAAGTTAAGTAAAAAAAAATATTGCTGTTTGTGTATGCTGCTGATATTTCAGGGAGCGCTAACAATTGATGATTTATTTGATAATCAATATCCACCAAAATTGTTCTACTCTGTGGTGTTGCATATAGCCCGTTGATGTTGCGTGTTTTTATTTATATTTCTTTGTTATTCTAAGTATTATCTTGGGAAAAGTAAATAGGTAATATGTTATATTAAAAACATCTTTTGTACTGAAATAATCGTACTTGCTTTATTTGTATCAAAGATTATCTTTAAAAATTTTGGCAATCTTTGGTACTTTGATAAAGATAGATTCATGTAACTTATCCTCTTTTTCACTATAATGTGTGTATTTACTGCATATTTCAGATAGTCGTAAGCGAGACAGACACCCATGTCACTGAATAGCAACTAGTAATGTAACTTATCCATAACCATTGGTACACTCACGCAATGGACAAGTTTTATGAATTTTACATAAATTAATTTGTTTAATAATTGGGAAAAAACAGATCATTAGTAGGTACTTAGTGTAAATTGATGCACACTTGTCATTTTAATATTATATTTATTTCAATGCAACTTAATTCTTCCAGTGCTATTCTACATTAAATAAATAAATAAATTAATTAATTATACCTATATTAATCATATGCATGTTTTTACAAACAATGTGAACCATAGCGTGTCAGGTGTTGTTTGTTTTGTATTTAAATTTTTACATCCAAAATCAATATGTAATATTTCAAAATCTGTATTCGTAAGTTTGACAAAAATAGATTAAATATTAACCTAGGTCTCATTATACTATGACTGCCATTGCTACGAGTGCTTATCCTTAATATTTAAAAAAAAATGCACTTTTCTAATATCTTTTTTTTTTTTAATATAACTTACTTATAAACTGCTATTTCAATGTGTGAAGAGTACTATTTGTATTTAGATGATATACTAATAGGAATTTATACTACATTTTCTACTTGATCACCTTAAATATCATTTTTCATGATAATTTATTCTATTCACTTTGACATAAGTCTGGGTTTAATGAATACAGAAATAGATATTTACACATGTCGCAAATATCACTCGGTGACTCCTACAAATTTACATGTCTGAGAGTATGATATAAGTTTATATAAAAAAAAATGATAACATAACCATCCAAATGTGTAAAATTCTATATTTACGGTGAATGTAATTTATTATTATATTCATTATTGATATTATTGGAGATACGCAATAAGTAAAATTTTACAGCCAAACATTCTAAATAGATTAGTGGTAAAGCGTCTCCTTGCTGTTTTGTAGTAAAATAAGCTATTGCCTTACAAGGGATTGTTGGAACAGTATCAAAAACATCCTTGAAAGGATGGGCTGCCCATTCATTACTATTATTATTATTATTTAACGAGTACTCATATGGAGTGCAGACCCAGTATATTTATGAAAAAAATCCTATTTTAATTCTTTCATATATCATATAACGTATATTAATTAATATTCTAATTTAACTATCAATGCGATATGAAAACTTTGACAAATAGAGGTGGCAACAAAATCCCATATTTGAGTTGTTGCGCAAATTCAAAATTGAACACCCAATTTACATATTTGTAATGTAGGATATTTACATAAATAATGATTGTGATGTGAGTAACTATAAGAATGTCTCTTTTTTAAATTTATTTTGAATTGATTATCAATAAGTTTATAAAAAAAATGTGCATAGGAAAATAAAAGAAGAAAGTACTTATTGTAATAATCAGAAAAAAAATGTCAAAAAGTGATTACAACACAATCTATAACAGCATGTCATGTTGACATACCAATTTAATATGAAAACTCGAATGAGTAAAAATATAATTCATAACAAAATATAACATTTGGCTTTGAAGTGTAGCTCCCATTTGAAGTGTTGTGATGCTCTTAAATAGAGTCGCTAATTTAGGCTGCTTGAATCATATTAACATAGGTACTCTGAGCTGGTTATTATAACTGTTGTAAGCAAATTATATTATATTATTTGAGTTTTTTTGTTACATATGAATACTGTATTTACCACCTCTATATTTTAATACATGTTTTATTTTTTTCATGTTTTTTTAAATTTATTTTATAAACGAGTTCCATGAAAAAAATAAAAAATTTATACATATATAAATTAAAGCAATACAATTTTTATTAAACAATAAAACAGTAAAAGTTTATTAAACGAAATACGAATCAGGATATGTAAATCACCAATTCAACATTATGCTAATCTGCAATTAATATGTTTTCAAGAACTCTTTAATGTATCCCAATAATTCTGAATTGGGAAAACTACAAGAGTTGATATACAGCTAATGTTTCAATGATATCAGAAAGCAATATTTAAAAATGTATTTTTGATCTTATTGAAAGATAGCTTATAATCATAATGAAAGTAAGTATTTCTACCTCCATTAAAAAATAATTAAACAATGATCATTGATCATTTCTTTTCTGCTTACTATATAACAAAATAATAAATCCATAATTTAATATAAATAAACAGTAAATGTCATTATTTATTGCTGATTGATGCTTCCATTTACATAAAAAAACACATTTCTTAGAGACAATTATCATAACTAAATATTTTGCAAAATAGAGAACAGTAAACAGGATTTGAATTTTATGTTTCTATTGTTGGATTTATCGAATGAGATTTGAAAGAAAGACTTATTTTTAAAAATATCTAAACTAATTTCTTTCCCATTATTATATACTTGTTAAAATCGCAAGAGTTCTACTGAACTCATTTTTATTTATCCTAACCGAAGATTGCCATTTCCACTCTAACGGAAAGCATATGGAATACCACAATGTTTGTGTCTTAATATTTTTTTTCAACATAAACTAGTTGATGGCGATTCACTCCTACTTCTTTTTCAAACGTGCGCGTATTTATGCATGGGTGAACTGATTTTCAGATTTAAACTAATTAATTATAAGTGAGTGCGTGAAACATATTTGCCATAAATTTGCTGCTCCTTATAAACGTTACTGGAATTTGATTGGAAAATCATTCGTTTATAGAATGATCGTCAATATACTCGAATAATTTAACAACAGATATTCGCTTTGCATCCAATGAAGTATGAGTGTTGAAAATTTACACTCTTTGTGTTGTATAGTTGTGTTGCATATTGAATCAATATCAATTTAATATTAGCAAATTACACCGTGAATGACAATCATTACGTCATGCTTGTTACAATAAATACTGACATGATATCAAAAAAAAATGATTACCACGGCAGATAGTTTAATTTTTAAATCTTTTTTTTTTTACTCGTACATAAAATAGAATTGTAATTGTCAGTAGAGAACTTGTAATCATTTGCTAGAGTTAAAATAAAAATTATGATTTTGTACTTGTATCCAAATTACGGGGCTCTTGGGTGAATTGTTCATGTTAAATTGTTATTAAAGAAATATACTGAAAGTCCATATGCTCTACCTAAGTGAAAGTAGTTATCTTTGAAAGATAATAAAACAGAATTTTCAGTTTTTTTATACTGTTCCTCTATTATTTCCATTATTTAAAATGATCAAATAGGAAAATAAATTGTCATATGTAAGTGAGTGTTCCGGCTATTTTATTGATAGATTAAGGTTGTTTGTGTATATTTTTAATTATTTATTGCTTGTATTGATTAGCAAATATTTTAAATATAGATAATCTACGAAAGGTTGAGACAAAATTTCAGTAACAATCGCCTTTTGTGATAATGATAACACCAGACATCATTAATTATCCTATTATATATGTTCCAATAATTGTTTTTATATTAGGGTTCTGATAACCCTTAACATTATAAAAGCAATGTTGGCTACAATAATAATATTGGTAATTGGTACAAATTGATACAATAGTAATCATAATTATACTAACACAATAATACGCTTGATTCACGCATCGTACAATTCTGATGGCGAAAAATTAAATTTGTATCGTAATAATTGCAATTCTAAATGATTTTATACAACTAATTATAATGTAATATTATGTTCTCTAATGTTAGGACTATGGAAACTTTCAAGATTGTTAAAAATAAACTGACCATAAAATATATTATCACGGACATTCGGTTTATAAATATTGTCTTTGATATTGTCGTAATTACCTCAGTCATATTAAGAAAATATGATGTGCAGATAGAGCATCATCAATTCACATAATTTATCATTTTCAACTATGGTGTAATGTACATACTAATCAAAGTCCATTGCATCTTGACGTTTTCATATAAAATGCAAAAATTTCCACTGTAACGTTTCCTTGTATCTAAAGCTGGTAAAAGTTTAAATTAATATTTAGTAAAAATGTGGAAGTTCTAAAAGTTCTATTTTCTGAAGTAAATAATTCTACTAATTTTTTTTAAGATACAAGGAAATAAAGTAGTTTTAACTACTCGCATAAAAGCATCTATACAAAGATGCGAACTGGCAAAAAAAATGGCTTGACAAAGATACTTTTGTATCTAATGTCACCAAGAATGAAGATTTAGCTCTATTGAAATGCCAGCCAAATATCTCTTTAAAATAATTGTGACTGCTTTGTCTCACTATGTAAACTGTAATTATCATTGTCATCTGAAGTAATTTTTGTAAAATATTCGATTTTACAAATATTTATGTATTAAATCATTGTACAACTTTATTACAATACGTGAATAAATTAGAAACATAATTTCTTGTTCACTTTCTTAAACGTCTTCAATATAAATCACAATACTGCATTTTATTAATAGTTATCAGATAAATCGTACGATGTGCTTCCCGTGACCTCACTCGCTGCTTTTTTACCATTTGTCCGTATCTAACGCTTATATAAACGTCTTAGAAATGAAAAGTTGTGAATTGATAAAATCTTCCGATGCCTGACATTAAAAGTGTGTTCCTAGAGTTAATTCATTTTGATTAGTGATAATCGTCAGCCATTCTAAATATGTAAATCCTTCCCATGCTTTTCACTTGAAAACATTTATAATATGCTTACAATATGCAATTTAGTAGCTGCCAGAATGCCTGAACGATAAGGGATGTATTTGTAATGCTTTGAAGTAATATTTTTATCTTACCACCAACGTTTTTCACTACTGTGTAATTAAGCATATCTTGTCCCATTGCTTGATGAATCTGTAGCCCTGTTCAAAAATAAAAAATAGCTTCCGAAATGTCATTCTGGCTGAAAAAAGCATCTATTTAATAGTATAATAATATGTACCCACATTAATTACATTCCTATAAAAATATAATAATCATTAATCATGTAATATAAGATTTGCATTAGAATATACAACATCTAAATGTTACCAGATTGAAATTGCAGATAATTTAAAATATCTATACTCGATGCAATTTGGAATCTGTTGAAACCATCCCCTACTTATCGACTCATGTGTATGAAATCTGTATATTTATTTATGAATTCATGAACAACAATTCAAAATTTGTACCATAATTTATTTTGTCAATCTTACGTTAAGTATGCTATAATAAATTATATTATTTGAATTCAGTTTTGAAATATATTAAAATTGGTTTTGTTTCCGCTCTAATTACACTGCTAATATCTTCTTTACTTGCATTAAAATTTTATATTTTTGTTAATAATTATATCTGTCGGCGCACTTTGTTTTACAAAATTTTATTATTAATATATATTTTACGTTTCAAGTATTTTGAAAAAATATGGTTTTTTTTTTCTACGTTTTCTACATACAAATAATGGTTTTCAAACATCAATTTCAATATCATAATATGTACTTATAGGATAATAGCCTCTGAAATATTAAATAAATAGTTCTCTTTACATTTAAAGTTAATTATTATTGTAGCATTATAAAGGGAATTTTAAAATTATTATTAAGGTCAGCAGTGGACGCAGCAATTGATTTTTAAATCATAATACCGCATTAATGAGACTTATTCTTTGCCAGAATAATTTTTGATTTCTTTGAAGAAAGCATCTTACTCCTACTAGTATGCATTGTTCAAAAACATGTTCATATAATATTAAATTTGCATGGTTTATCTGATATTTGCTTTTTTTAATAAATGTATCCAATGGAATTATATATAGCGATACTTTTAACTTTAATGTAGTGTTACACAATTTTTATATTATTCGATTGCATTCTTCATTCATACCAACATTAAATATTGCATTGAAATGCATTCAATATGTCAAACATATTATTAAATGTTTATTACCATAGCAGTGCTTAATAAAATGAGTTTATTGCTTATTCAACACGGAATATTCTTTTTTTTACTATTGTTCTAAAATAAAATTAAGAATTATTATGATAGTAATTTAAGACTCATTGTGCTCAATGGTAAATTTTACATCTCTTGATCAGCACATTTTTGCAATTTATGGAATTATTATATTTGTACTATTGTTGCGCGTAGTGATTTTTTAGTTGAATTATAATTCACAAATAGTGAATCATTGTTTAATTATTTAAATATCCATGCATTATTCATTTTTGCTCTTCTGCGGTATCTAGTGATGCGTTTATCTTTTGTGACTGTAATATGTGTGTAAAACATTAATAATCCAAAATAAAATTAAAAAACAAATGTTGTTTCATTTCAGATTAAAGTCAATTTTATTACAAAAATAAAAAATATATTTTATTCAATGACATCAACAAGACTTCTCGTTTACAACAATAAACAAAATTGATTATACAACAGAAAAGGTAATATTTTTTTTTCTAAATATGTAAATTTTGGTTGACTCTGGGAATCTTAACTTCTTCAAACACAAATATATATATATATATATAAACCTATCGATTCAATCAGCCATTATGTAATTCCACAATTAACTAAGTATTTATCATCGCATTAAATGTCAATTATACATATTCCGTATTTCTTATTCCTCATTTTCTTGTAATTAATATTGCTCATCTGGATAGGAATGCTCAAGTCTGTGTTGATAAACTGCGCAAGCGTGATGGCTATAGTGTTGCGAAATTTATATTTTCTATAACTTATTGCCTTGAATCGTTTTCAATAATTCAAATGATTTCATTTTCTACAAGATAAATAACCATTCTAACTTATTTTGAAGGTTTTTATAGTGGAGTTTTACAAAATGAATATTCCAGAAGAAGACCGAAGAATCCAACTAAATAGTTTTTTGTAGTTTAGTATTCTTTATTTTGGTAACGCATGCATACTGTTGTGTACAAATTCAGGCAGTGTGACCAGCAAAATTAGCATTGCGATTTATTTATTCCTGATTTCAAATTACTTGGTTATTTAATGTAATTCAAATTTTCAGTAACTTGCTTAATTAATATAAAGTTTTACGTATTTATCCTATTACCGTCTATCATATTTGCTCCATAATAAGATCATATTGATTGTTTGAAGGAAAGGTGTGATATTTAATTTTACCTTATCTTTGCATTGTAAATCATTAGTGAGTAATTATGATTTCTAATTCACACTTTCAATATAACATGTAAATGAAATGAAGAAATACAAAGTTTTAGTTTGCTGAATAAGTAATTTATTTGATGATAATTCAAGGACTGATGAATAAGAAGAGATATTGGTTTCATTGCCACTCTTGTAAACTTTTAATTTGTGTTTACGTTTGGACCTACTACATCTGTGTTTTAAACCAATGATATGAACACCATGTGGCGCGTTCAAAGTTCCTCATCTAATCTTCTCTTATCTTCCTAGGTCATACTAACAGTCTATTATGCTGCCAAATATTTATATGATACTGGAATCGGTTTGACTTGAAAGAGATGGACTAGGTTGAGATTGTTTCAAGATATTTACAGTACCAAGCTGAGTCAGGATTAGTGTTAAAATATACTCTGGAAGTGTTGAGTGCTTCCATGTTCCTTTCCTTATCTCTTTGCTACAAACAAAACTACTCCGTGGTATAAAACATCTATTATCAGAAGTTTAAGTTTTTTTTACTAAATACTGCTTTGAGAGTGCCTAGAAATTCCTCTAGGGGTTGAAGGTTTCTTTGGCTATTGTCATTTGTATAGTGAGCTTGCTTTGCACAGTGCTATTCCATATTATATGTATAATAAGATATCTCAATTTGTGCTTGATCACTGGTCAGGAGAAACATCAGAACTCAACAATTGGATATGCACTATGTTGGTTTTCTTCACATTAATTTTATAATAAGATCAGATGAGGGGCTACCATGTAATATACACATATAAAAAATAATAAAAACCACTCATCGGATTCTATTAAACCTGTTGCATCAGCATCGCACATTTAAAACATCTTGGAATACCAAATCTTGTTGGAAAAAGTCAGGTTTGTAGTTCAAAATTTAAATGCTGTTAAAAATAAATCACGTACACCTCTCTGGTGATGGTGTGACTTTAGGAATTAATATGAGACAAACTACTACTGAGCATCATATCTCAAGATTATAAAGCATATATTCAGGAGGTTGATTCTAATAAATAAATATTTTATTTTAATCTTCCTAAACCACAAATGCCACTATTCAATCAATTGTCTCTTTGACTATCAATCACATATAAATCTTCTATCTATCTAATAATGATTCAACTACTAAAATATTGAGTTTAAGAATCACATTACATTATCTATAGAGATAATAGATTTAGTAAATGAATACATGCAAGCAAACTCGATTAACTCAATCATGATCTGAAGTTTGCAATGAGATTTGTTAAATGTCAAATAATAGAATAAACATTGGCATTATTCAAACATCATCTATGTGGAAATTAGAGAATTCAAATGATTTGATATTTTTTTTTTTTTTAAACCATGTTCGCTCCCAACGTGGAGCATATGGATCTA
>JAGVSQ010005292.1:0-17957 GCA_022683975.1 Rhyacophila evoluta
AAATAAAAAATTAAAAGTCAGATTAACTAATCAATTAAAATCATTAACTGCTTGATTTTTTTATAATTTGTGTGGTTAATGGCTTATTTAATAACTGCTTATATTTTCGTATGATAAATGTTTACGGTCTACTTTTAAAGTAGTTATATTGTTATGTTAATTGATTTTCTTATACGTCGAGATCCCACATGTTCAGCACGCCAATGCAGTGCAGTTATCAGAATTTAAATATCACCGTTCGTTTAAAGCGTTTTCCATAAAAGGTGTTGCGGTCATTAGTTCCTATTGTCGAGGGACCTCTACCTTTGCGTCTATGTATGGCAATCCGTTGACCAAATCTGCAGATAATACGCACTTAACTTATTGTGGTACTCTTTGACTCGCCGCCACTCTAATTAATATGCAATGCGCCGTTTGCTACAGCGAGTTTCACGCATACGTGCGTATTGTCCGAGTGTGATTGCGTTTAGTACAGTGATGAGCGTCCCCTAAAAGCACTCTTTACAACTAAACCTCCACCGTAAAGGGGCCAGAGATCAAAGTGTAGTGTCCTGTTCAAGGAGGAAGATAGACAGCTACCTCACACGTTTATTTCAAACTTTTATACATACTATTATACATTCTTACGACCTACAATGTATACAAACCGATAAAACTTAAACAAATGTATAATAAATATATTTATCGAGTCACGATATACCACAATTCACTCACTCACTTATTTATAGCTATTTTGCATCTCTGTTACGGTCGTTCTGCTATCCTCCCCGTGGCCTTAGCATATTTTATTGCAAGTTTAAAAAACAACAAAGAAACGCATAATATTATTCGAGGTTAGTTTATGGTCTAGTACAGGACTTACGGCCCATGTTGTCATTTCACGTATGGCTCGCGGTCATAATCTTATTCACGTTATACATAGAAAAAAGGAGAAACCAAAAGTTTTGGAAGGAAATAAAAACTTAAGTATATGCAGATAAGCTAAAAAACGAGAAACCATAATTATTGGAAGGAGGTACATATCGAAAAGATATTGGAACAGAATTTGCAATTATTCTTATTTATGTGTGACCCTTTGAAAATTCTAGGCGTGAATGCGGCCCGTGAGGCAATGTGAGTTGGCCAGGTCTGCTTTAGAGTGTAAATTGTGTCAAGAATAATATTTACATATTGCATAGTAAGCAAAGACAGTTCAAAGACTAAACTGTGAAAATCGAATGCCATACCCAAATTATGAAATAACATAAATAATGATCACATTATATTCAATTATTAACCAATAAGTAGCCAGTGACGATATTTGTCCATCATAGGCGTTAAAAAATACGTAATTAGGTTCATAAGAAGTTATCTGAAATGAGTTGTAGTAGATAATATGTAAAAAATAATGAAAATACTAAATGAATAAATATGTGGATAAAGAACTAGTTTTGTAAAAAAACTTATTTTAATTCTTTTAAATTATTTGGATTATTGTATTTAATATTACACTTGTGGCTTGTGTCACAACATTTGAATAATAATTATATTAAATTCTAGTTTTAGTAGTTAGTTAATTTTATACTATATGTAATTTAATATTATATTTTCATAAAATTAATTAATAAACAGCTAATTATCTTCCACACACGTATGTTTCCACTTCCCAATGTTTATATGAATATCGAATATGCACAGGAAATTGCTTCATTTTTAAAGTAGGGCAATGTCCGCTGAAGTGATCAATATTAATATTAGAAACGATGTTATTAGAACGCAATAAAAGCATCTTTTTTTAGCGAGATATTAGTTTTACAGCTGCGGGGTATCTATCGGTGGGCTATTAAATTGGTAAGAACTGAATTCAATAATGCCATCATATAAAAAGTTTTCTATATCGCATGGTTAAAATAAAACTTTAGACGATTTGTTGTGCTCCAATTTTAATAGTATTATAAACACTTCATATTAAAAGATAATACGTTGTGAAAAAAATCAAAATTACATTTACAGTATCGTATTAAAATAAAAACACCACTCTTTATCATTAGTAATATTTTATCATACTTATAAACGAAAAATCGCTGTAACACTCCGCTAACCTTCAATCTATTTATTGCAATTTAGTATATACAATTTATATTATGTTTTTTCTAGCTATTATGTATATAATTGTATACGTCTGACGGAATTTAAAGTGTTATTATTATCTGCGATATCTGTTTTGATGCATGTGTAGGATATAGATCTCCAGTATAAAAAAACTAATCTAAATAATTCACGAGAAAAGTCTTGAATTATGTTGTAAGAAAAATATAATTTTAATAATATTTACAGAAATTATATTTTCCACAAAACGCGGGTTTTTATCACGTTTCCGATTAAGTAATGCATAAAATTGAATCAATTTGTAATTTTAATTATTAGTTTTAATTTAGCACGTGCTAGTATAGCAATTTAATGGTACTAATTATCGGAATCGGCATTAAAAAATAAAAATGCAATTTAAGGAAGTAGTATCGATAACTAAATTTAATATAAAATAATATTTCAAAATATTTTTTTACACTGCGGTGATCTATATACTCCAATTCCATTGTAAACAAAACTTTGATTTTCATTTTTAAAGTAAACTTGTATTTAAATAATGCACTACGCCGTCGACACACGTCGTTATTTCAATAGATATGGAATAAAAAATATAACGAATGGGATTTATATATTATGAAGACGCAAGAGAGTTGGTTATTAAACGTAGCACGCGAAGAAAGGAGCTTTCACATTACAACTTGTTATTTATTGTAGACATTTTCAAAATAAAATTCGAGCTTCCCAGCGGGAAATCTTTTGTCCAGACGAACATAATGGCGGATCAATGTCCCGCGTCTGCTTGTAGAGGTGGACATTACAGCAAGTTTTGTTCCGCGCTAAGTAATAATAGAACAATGAAAGGATTAGGAGGAAAGACTGATCTACCCCATTTCATACCCAACCCTTCGTAGCCTTTCCCGGGGGACGTGTAAAATAGAAAAATAATTGTCGCCGGGAGAGCTGACCCTTAATTGAATCGTAGACGTTTAAATTTAGTTTCATTCAATTATTTATTAGTAACAGATCTTGTAGTTCGTATTAGAAAGAGTTTAATGAAAAATTCTAGTTATTAAATTATCACGTGTTGCTATCATTATATCGACATTATAAATGAAAAAGGGATGTAACACTCGCAGAAACATTTTTACAAGAGGCATGGAAAACGTTTTTTAAATGATTTTTAGACAAAACCAGAAGATTACATAGGCACGACCTTGAAGTGCATGAATACTAAAACTGGTGTTTTATTTGCTCAAGATTATATTAATTTGATAAGGTATTTAAGGAAAACCAATAAAATTGATTAGGTGAAAGCTCTTTTTCCTGGTCAATAATTTTACAGCCCATACTTTTATTGTATTAAAAGTTAAATTTAGTTACTAATTAGGCATTTTCAACTCATATTTTGATAGAGCGTATATTAAGTTGTATAAATTGTAATTATCGAATAAAAGTTATTTTGAAAAATTGAAGGTTATGTCCCTTTTCCTTTCCACAGTCGATATATTATCTTCAACCGAGAAAAATATACAAGATAAATTATCACTTTCACTTTAAGAAGCATATGGATTTTAACGGTGCGGAGATTGATGTTAACATCTTTGTTTGCTTGAGTTTTTTGAACAATGTAAACTATTTTGTATATTATACTTTAATAAATATACTTTCTTATGCTACCACCTATTTATATGGGTAATCATATTTCAGACATTAAATAATACTATTTTTTAAACAGTAAATGGGGGATTTGTTGTTAGACATTAACTCAACCCATTGGTTTTATCCAAACATGTTTCACTCGCTTCAAAACGATTCACGAGGGGTAGCTCATTCTACGAAAACACGATAGTGGCTATTTTTTTGATACATCGCTCTACAATTCAAGATTTTACGATCATTAGCCCCTGAGCACATATTTTTAAAAATATTGCCGGCCCTATAATTCATAAACAATAATCATTTAATTTTATAAATAAAAATAATCACTTTTGTTGTTCAGGTGTTGGCAATCAAAACCTCCTGAGCCCATATGTTTTAAAAGGGCGGACCCATTCTGTAATATATGGTGAAAAACTGGTGACCCGCGAGCCCACTAGAAAACAATGGTTGCCTGAAACATTTAATCAATACTATAACATATTTGTCACACATGTCTTGTGTTTGAAATATTGAAAAAAACATTATATTAATCCAAATGAAAAATTGAACTATAAATAACATAGTAAATATAATTAATTAAAATACGACAGATAATATATTAATGAATTGATTTTCTATAAATAATTATGTGGATTAAATACTGCATAATTATGTTTGTGTTACATATCAATTAACATGTATTCCTAGCGAGACTTGACAGTTGATGCCATTCATGTTGATTGATTTTGTCATCAATCTTAATTAAGTATTTCTATGGATATTATAGTCTTAGTTATGAAAGTCTTGTGCGAGCTTTTTTCTCTATACATTACTGTCATTGAATATAAGATTATGTTACAAATCGGTCAAATGAAAGGACGAAGGATGAGTTTGGTAATCAACAGAATATTTTTTGCCCAATATTATCACCGTTCTAATAGAAGGTATGTCTATTTTTGACGAAAATGAGTTCTACGATTTATATAATTCAACAACCTATTAAGGCTGTTGATGTTAATTGAAATACTATTGATGATGTCTTTTTGTCGATTTTTTTAAATGTACATATGAATTGTTATTTTCCACTAAACGTTGTCTCACCGGTACCGTAAAGGATAGCGTCCGCGTCTCTCAATCCGGGGAATGCGGGTTCGATTACCATATCTGTCCAAAAAAAGTCCAAAAATGCAAAACTGGACACCTATTGGATTGAGCAATTATCTGATAAACAATTCTCGTGAGAAATAATCTGTCAAAACATTGTCTTCACATTTCTTCTATACTTCACTTTTCAAGTGGATATATTTACAGTGTAAAGCAATATTCTCCACTTTCGGAGCGAGTATGGTATGAAAAAAAAACCATGTGTTTGGATTTCATTTTTTTTGTCAGAACGGCGACGATATGTTTGATTAAATTTTTGTTTTTGGTAAGGCCTAATAGAAATCAATAACCTAATTTGTATTCAAACATAATGTGTCGGCTTATTTCCATTGAATATTAAATAATGTGTTGTTTTTCTGTCGATCAAGGATGTCGACAGTTTTCGGTATGTAATAAATACAGTGGCACATATTTTGTCGTTACGATTTTTAATCAAAGATGTCCCGGTGTCTTATGTCATTTGTACCAGGAAACGTATACGTTTAAAGAATACGTAACGTATATCGATATGAAGAATGTTTTTTATTGACGGAAATTGTCACTATTTTACATTCGATTGCAAGAATTTTATTGCCATGACAGAGTTAAATAGAATGGAAAAAAAATAACTGCAGCATTTTAAAAGTGACAAAATGGTCTACCAACTTGAATACGAAATTCAATCAGTTAATTAAATACAATTAAATAATAATTACAGTCAATGTGAATAGAAACACGTTTGGTATATAAAGTGAGCTTTTAGAAGAATTAAAGTAGAATTACGACGTATTTAATAGATAATAAAAAATACGTGAAATGAGTTCATAGCAATAAACAATGCATGGAACTATTTCAATATGTAAATAGAAATGAGTCGTAATAATATTAAAGTTAATTAAGTGAGTCATTTTTCATGAATTTTCAAAATTTTCATTTGGTCTAATATTTCGTCATTCGAAGATATTTCACCGTAGTATTTGAGATGCTTGATGATTAAAACCAACATTATTAATGTACAATAATATATTAAGTTTATAGTGTTTATTATTATAATACTACTGCAAAACAAGGAAATAAATCTGGATTATAGATTTAAAAATTAAATAATATTATATTTCGCAAAAACTATTTCATTTTTCATTCATAAAAGTTATTTTTTGTTGCCAGAAAGATATAGAGTATTTTCAGATTCATATTCCAGCAGAAATAAATCCTCAAGATAAGATATATAAAAAATATTTATTCAAAAATGATATATAATATATAAACTCCCACACGAGAGATTTACTTGGTGGCAATTCAAGATCTTCGGTGAGAAGTAATTATAATGTAAACGTATTGTTAGAATTATGTACTCATTTCGTTTTTGTGGATTGGGCATTTTTATTTTATACTCGTTTTTCCTTTTCTTAAATTCCATAATTAAAAAAAAAAACTGTTGTGGTATGTGAATATACATTTTTAAAGCCAGAATATAAAACATTAATGGCATTTCAAAACATACATGATATTTTATTTTTATGAAGTAATATTTATTAACAAGTTAAATAGTAAATGATTTAATTTTACTATACAATAAGTATCAATTACTTATATTAAATAACAGTATTCTTTTTTATCTTGGGAATATAATGATATACACTCATTTTTTGTTGTTTTATTTTTTTAAATGTGTGTTTTGTATGTATGACCAATGATAAATTAATTTGTGTTTCTCTGCAACGAAATTAAACTTACCTGTGAGTATTACTTTCTTCATATTTTTCCGTCACGTGTATTTTAAAAATCCATTATTTAAGTGTTTACGTTTTGCAAACCGAGGCATGTAAGGCTGTGTATGGCACGTACAATAATTTACGTGACACTCTACGTATGAAATAAAAATAAGTGTTTGAAGAAAGTTTTTAGCGCGTTCCACCGCCAACTGTGCAACACAAAAGCGACGTCTGAAACAAAAAGTGCGACAAGTGTGACACACACAATGTCGCCTCACACATTTCAAATGGAATTGCCAAGCCTTAGGTCTAACTCTCACACAAAATGTACACGGAAAAATTTTGCCACACGGGGAAATTGAAGCAAAACAAGTTGTCCATGAAAAACACAGTATTCTGTAATTATTATGTCGATTGTGTTAGATTTCAGACGTCTGTATTTACGTATTTGTTGAAAAGTGAAACCTGCATGGCAAATAACGATTGATAAGAAAAAATTCTGAGTGAAATATAAAATAACAACTCTGATATAAAAGTTTACAAGTCGCAAAGTTTCAAATAATTTTGAGCTTAAATTGATTTTTCACCAAGTTTCACAAGTATTATGAATACTAATTAACTGTTATAGTCGGTTATTTTTATCAGATTTTAATGTTTCAAGCAATGATTAAAATGTTTAGAATTTCATTTCAAAAAAAAAACTACAGTTGATAAGAAACAGAGAGTGAGCTTTTTTCTGCTACAGTACGGTGATAAAATAAATATCAATATTTTTCCAAACCCCAGTTCGCCACTAATCTCGATAATATATTTTCATGAAACAATTTAAGAGTTATTGCCGTATACTTGACCTCGCGAAAATAATTTTATCCTAGGGACAATGCCCAAATGTATTTCAACAACTGAAAAATAATGCGCGATCAATAAATGATAACTCATAAACAATAAAACTATAATTATATGAAAATGACGTTTGAAAATTCAGGAAATCTTGGCCAATTCGATTAATAATGCACCAATTTGTTAAATAAATTGTATTTTACTTATAATTTAACCACTTTATTTCGTACTGAACGCTTTCAAAATATCCTAATTGTCTTGCATAATTATTGTTTAAAAGCAGCTAATTCAAATAAGCTATACATCATATTGACATAGCATGTTCTTAGTTTCTTCAATAAGGTGACCCATCGTTTATAGTTATAATCTTGAAAATGGCGTCAAAATCTAAATAGTTATTGAGAGAAATGATATACTGGGAGATTTATATTTCTGTATCATTCTGTAACTGTTGGAATTTGATACGGAGTCAGTAAAATGACATTGATGAAGAAAACACAGATTTCATTATATAAAATTCGCTCAAAAATGGAGTATATGAATCTTAGCGTGAATATAATCACTCCATAAATGAAGTGTACGGATCTCCGTATTGAAATATAATATATATTGTGTTCAGGCATAGTGTCTACTAATGTGGCAATTGAGTGAATTGCTATCGTATGTATGAATGTTTTACTGTTGAATGTTTGGCTACAAAAGAAAACTGTTGAAAATGAAAGCAGACCTGGAGACCAAAGCATTGTAAACATAATTTGTGTGCATTTCTCTTGACATGTAAGGGTGTGGGAAATTTCCCGACTTTGCTGAGTAAAATGGACAATTCCTGAAACCATTTCTAGTCAGCCAGTTTAAATCAATACAATACATGTATTTTGCTTTTATTGAGTTCGGATAAATCGTTATTCATTCTCTAATCTTTACATGACATTAGGTCATTGTCATAGTAAAATTGGTTTGAAACAAGTCGTTCCAAAGGGCGAAATTGAATTAGACTCATAATCGGAATTCTGATATAAGAATTAACCAGGTCACTCGTGATAGCTTAATATTAATTATTTTTTGAGCTATGAGCAATAAATGTATGTTAACAAAAGTATTAAAATTCAAATTTTCAAATGCGTTTTTCTCGAAACGATGCGATAATGATTTGGTTCAAACCAATTCTACTATGACGATATCTGAATTTATATTATTTTATTTCGTTAAACTGGTTTAATCCATACCGACTTTTGTACTCATGGAAACACATGTGAGCTTTGATTCAGTAATGGGAATCGAATCTGCGAACAACTGATCGGAGGACCAATACGCTGCTATTTATTATCTCCTCGGTAGCGTAGTTAGTAGCGTGCGTACCTAGCGATCTGGGTAATGCGGGTTCGATTCCCCATCTATCGGATTTTTAAAATCCGAAAATGCGTTGATGAAAATGGGTTGAGTAATTGTCTAACAAACAATTCTCGTGAAAAATAATAAAAAATAAAAATCTGTCAAGACGTCTTCACATTGCGAAGATCCATATACTCTTCTTTCGGAGTGGATATCTTCACACGGTTTAGATCCATATGCTATGCTCCATGTTGAGAGCGAACATGGAATAAAAAAATATATCACTACAAACAATCTACACAGTTCACATTTTAATAGTAAGATGTTAGTTATTTACATAACCTATTGAATCCATGATCTGACTTTATACACGGTGAAATATGTATGAAATACGGTTACAAAAATCGAACCTTTCACTGACTGGGCGGAAAGGCGGGTTGTATGTATGCTATCCATTGAACTGTGAAATACATTTTGCTTTTCGCAGCTCAATAGGAAGCGAAAACAAATGAATATCAATATCAACGAACACTTATAAAATTTGTAACATTATTAATATACACAGTATATTTCTTCATTTTATTTTAAATTTATTTGGGGCCATAATAAACTTTGTGTTTTCTAATTTATCATATTCATACTTTTGTGTATTCTTAACGTACCTTTCTGATTTATATCTTAAGGCAATGTATGCAATACTCAAAAACATTTCAGTACCAATATATATATATGTTCTAAATTATTTAAAACTGGTAAACTTCCATATGTGAACTTCCATCACATGGAAGTTTACCAGTTTTAAATAATTTAAAACTTAAAATCAATTTCCATCAAGCGCCATCAGTCAACAACATTAATAAAATATATATGTGTTTATACTGATGATAGCTCAGAATCATTTGGGAAATTGAACATATGCACTAACTTTACATAAGTAAAAGAAAATTCATCGTGTTAGTATTTTCTTTTGAATAAATGTAGGAGTAGGGTTACAGGTTTGTTAATATAATTATCTTTATTTCTATTCATGTTAGTTATATTTCCATCTCAGGAAACACGCTTTGGAGATCAGTATTCTAAAAAGGTTGCTATACATTGATCCACCATACCTGAGCGGAGGTGAAATAATTTTGAATCTTTTTTAAGATACAAACATATATATAATTGGCTAATTAATTTCTAAAATTATTAGAAAATATTATATATACAATCGACCGTATAAATAATCAGTCGTTATCATTATTATTAATCTTAGGTATCGTCTTAATTTATTTCGCACATATAATACATTTTATTTTTATTATATACAAATAATTTTCTGCAAAGAAATTCAATTTAATAAGCAGTCGTCAATCGTTAAAATATTGTAATTCTTATGTTAAATGAGTGAATTATCTGTTCTTAATGAATTTCTTATATGTATAATAATATAAATGTACAAGACTTAGAATTTTTTTTTCGATTTTTAATCAAATTAAATTATTCATATCTATAATTATTCAAATATAATTAACTTATGTTCGTGTTAGTCTGTAGATAAAAAAATAATATTTTTGACTGATGGTGCTTGATGGAAATTGATTTTAAATGCTAAATTATTTTAAACTGGTCAACTTCCACATGTGAATATAGATAGATATATCGTGTAATTTTTGTATTAAAACTATAATTTAAGCAGTGTGAAGGCATCGTAAAGTTTAAATCAGTCAACCAAATAACAATCCAATTGTGTGTTTTTAAACTTGAAATTTATATTTATGCGTATGTTAATTTTCATCTTGATAGATTTTTCACGAGAACTAGTTGTCAATTTCAAGCAAGCTGTTTTTTATTTGTTATCAAGATAAGTAGTTTTCAGATTACGGGGATCCATATTCGTCGAAGAAAAAATTGGGGGAACTAAATATTTAAACAGTTTATTTTCGGCGAAAGTCTCAACTCTTGCAAGTTATTGCTGCTGGGATGGAGGAAATCCGTAGGTACGTAGGTCGGCAGCTCCGTAATGTATCACTCGAAGAGAGTACGTGCTTTCGGTTGAAGGTACGCCTTTGTTGTGTGTTTTGTATGGGCTAATGTATCCGCCACCTCTTGCGCCGTGCACCACCACTGGACATCTCATGTGACAGGAAATACTACGGCAGGGGCCGCGACCCACAATCCCTTTATGGTTTCCGCACTTTGAATATTCCTGTCTACTTTGTGTTCTTGCATATTTAGGTCAGATTATTTTTGCGACTTTATGAAATTACTAGACTAACTAAATTGACTTTCACCCATTTTTATTTATATTACTATGAAACACCTTACAAGTGCCAGTGAAACGTTTATAACTGAATACGGAAATTAAATATTTGGCCGAAATTATAACTTTTTTATAATTTTTCACTAGTTGTCAGACATCCTACGAAACCCGTCGTTACATTTATATATTTTATATAATCTATATTCTTACAAAACGTAAACCACATTGGTGTTATTATATTGTGTGGATTGAGCATCTTATAGTTGTGATAAAATACTTTAAAAATAATTATACAAAAATCCTGACACAAAAAAGCTTGTCGTCCTTCCACTCTTTCCTGGAGGTTATGGAAGTCATTCGCCTGACAGCAGATATTCACAAACAGTGTTTTATTTATGATACGTCCATACAATTAGGTGTGGAAGACATTAATAGGAAAATATTGTCTGCATTTTTTCATACAAATGACTATTCCACTGTATGTGATATTTATTCCATTCAATTAAGAATCTAATTTACGAGACAGAAAGGATTTGGGTAATTTTTAATTTGAGAATAGTTTAATATAGAAAGAAACCCGTAAGTGGCTCAATGTAAAGATTTTCCAAGAAATAAAGACCTCATACTACTAGATGCTTTGTTACGTTTTTTTAATGCATTTGCGATAGACGTATCTACTTACCATTGTTTACAATTTTTTAATGAAGGTCTATGCCTACGGATATGGTGCATAATGAAGAAGAGTAACAATCAATTGTATACAGTATTTTGTTACATTGATTAATTAAAATGGCATTTTAAATAAAAACATTTAGGCTCATGCCCGAAAAATAAAAATATTTAAAATCAAATATAAACTCCGAGCTTTTAAAGTTGCGATCCGTTAAAACGTTGGCGTTTCGTGGTGTAGACTCTCACCACTTCACTTCCACCCTTTACTCGTGTGCCAGGGAGCAGTTTCAAGAGTTGATTTATGAGCTCCCAAGGTGAAGCGACTGGCGATAAGCATCCGCATTGTATTGCCACAATCCGGATTGATGTCCAACTCGTTTGGTTGACACGTTTATTTACGATTTCGCCAGGTATGTTCGCTCATTCAGTCAGATTCCACTTGCGTTATTAATGACGCGCAGTAAAATATGTATCACTCCATCAATGTTGGTTATGTAGTTAAAAAGTTTTCGAATATATTTCACATGAAATTTATATTATACTTCAATAGATAATCTAAGCATCATATCGTTATTAACATCACTAAAGCTATTATTTTGATTACTGAAATCTCAATATGCTCCACAAAATTAATACATATATATATCGACTGTAGAACATAAGAAAGACATAAACGACGCAGATTTTTTTTTACAGAACGCACAAAAATGTATATTTAATAATTTTGGGCCAAAGTCAAAATATTAAGTAAACACAACCTTGAAGTGCACGGAGACTCAAAAGTGGTTATTTATTTACCAGAACTGCTGTTAATTTCGTATGTTATATAAAGAAAACCAATAAAATTGATGTTTTGGAAACACTTTTTCCCGGTCGCAAATTCACAAGCCTACATGCAATCTTTTAAACTTACGAGCTAAATTAAGATATTAATTCGGTATTTGCAGCTCACAATATTTTGATAGAACGTGTATGAAATAGTATACATACAATGGTAACTATCGAAAAAAAGCTATTTTAAAAAAACTAAAGGTTACGTCCTTTTTTCCTTTCCATAGTCAATATCTAGAAATATGTGTAACATATTGTACTATTTGTAAAAGTTTAGCAAAGTTTTTATAGCTGTATGTAGATTAAACTCCTAACATGATTAAATAGGTAAATGTTGCGCGATTGTGTATAGCTTAAATGTCAGTCAGGATACAGATTCTAATCTCGGTGCAGGAAAATCAAAATGAGTATGCCCAATAATTCAACAGTGGATTGATAGCTACTGTACGTACGTATTTGTCAAGATATTGTATTGTAGAGATTCGTATGCTTCAAATGCTGTTAAGTGAAAATGGAAAAAAAAAACACCTCAATCGATTGGAGTCATGATAAACACTCCTTCAATATATTTAATACATTAATCTAATTTAAAGAATGCTCTAAGCGCTACATTTTTCGTTAAATCTGCGTATTTTTTAGTGAATTCCGCCCGTGGTACTGTTTTTTGTGCGACATTGTTGAAACAACAATCGTCTTTAGCCTTTTAAACAACTTCTCTACAGACTTACAGGGACACTGGGTTCCATGAATTATAGCACTATGTTACAGGAAGGTACACATTATGTACTTCCTTGAACAGTGTACTAATGTTTGCCCAATATTTATTTCCATTAAAAGTAGTAATGTAAGAAGAAAAAGTTGAAAGCCTGTGATTTGATTGAACGTCTTAATCAACGGCAAAGGCATGGAACAGTAATTTTTAATATTGTTATAATATGTCATTGACCTAAATATATTAAATACTTGAGCAATTTTCTCGAACATATTGATTTATTTTCCATGGCACTAAAATCAATCAAAATACTACACATGTAATATTCTTAATGTCTTTTTTACATGATCGCATTCATTAATTAGGTATACGTTAAACATTTTTTTTATTCAAGACGATGTGGCAACACAGGTCGACAATTTAATATATTTATCACATTAATAATTTACCATCATTAAGAATTTTTAAAACGAGTCGCTATCAAATATTATTATAACATAAAACTTGTCTAATAAAATTACTTGTATTTTTTGATTGATTCTTAAATCAGTCAGATATAATGTTTATTATTTTTATTGCTATTAATAAATGTTGAAATGTTGAATTCTTATACATGTAAAAAAATTAATAAATAAAGTCTTCCTCACTTGGAATAGCCATCTTTATCATTAGATTAATTATGTTTCGACTGGTAATGATTCAGGAGAGTTGAATGCCAAAGAAATCACGACTTTTTATAATGTTTCTTTACACGATACGTGACTATGATCCATAAGATACATATATTTAGCAAATAGTTACTCGGATTTCACGTTTTTATTTCTCACCTAGTGGTTTCTTAGAAATTCTAACGAGATATTTCACGGACAAAATTAATGTGGACAAGTAGCGGTGTTTTATATTTTTCTAGTAGCTTTGATTGTATTACAGATAAGCATAATAGATCGGTATTAAATTTTTAAACTTCGATCTATCGACTATTCGGCACACGGGTGTGGAATATTTTTTATTTACAATGATTACAGTAAGATAAAAAAATGTGGCCTCGGGGCATAATACATTATAATCCTACAATATTTAAAGTGGGTACGGGATATTGAAAAGAGATCGTCGCTATTAAATGTTGATTGAATGTGATTGATTAATTAATCTACATATGAAATGTTATTTATATTTATTCGTATTATAAGTACACAGAAACTTATAAAAATACGAATTTGGTATGAATCTTATGGTGATACCTGTTGCATAGTGTGGATATTTACTGTAAATAATGGCATTTCACGTAATAGATACTGATGTATAAATCATGTTTTTATTTCCACGTAGAAAAAAGGAATGTGCGTAACATTATTGTATATTTTACATGTGAAAATAAAATGTTAACGATGAAGTTACTTATAGTAGAAAGTATGACGAACGAACGGAGATAAAGAATATTCTTTTTCCTCGTATGATACCTATGTTACATAGTTTGTATTACTTTTAGTAATAGTAGATAATTAAAGTGAGCTTAAAGCTTACATACTCTTATGCTAATGACTAGTGATTATCGCTCCAGTCTGCACGATTATTGCTTCTATAATACTGACCTCCCACGGAGCTTTTTCTAACCCTATATCTGCAAGCGTTTTGTTATACCAGTATTGAAATATCAGTTTAAAATTACTCCTATTAACAGATAATTTTACCCAATAACAGATGATTATATAGCGTTACTTAAATGATTGGTGTATATAGTTGGAAACAATAACACCGCTTATAATATGATGAAAGTAAGAAACGAAGTTTCTTTGTTGCAAGAATATGATTTTATATTTTATTAAAATTTATAAACATACATAGACAAATCAGACCAGTCAATCAATCATTTGTTGAGTGGATAAGTCGTGCAATTGTGGATCTCTCGGCAGTGACAGGTTTTAGTCTGATCATCATTTATTAATGTAAATTGAAATGCAAACATGTATGTCCTGGCTGGGTGATTACTTATACGCAATCTGGCAATTTTAGTCTAATATCGACATACGCCGGAGAAGACGTGATAAAAAATACTTCATAGATGAGAATGTCGGTTATTGAGTTTTTATATTGCTCGATAATGAGATGAGTATGTTAATTTATAGTATTAAAAATATGCGGACGACTATTTGTTAACAATATTTGTTTGGAGCTATTTATGCATATTTTGAAATTTAGTGTCAGGATGTTAAAATATGACAGATTTGTATATACAGAGTCGAAGGTCACAGTAATATGAGCCTTTTGAATATGCATATAGCCTGAAAATGCCGTGTGGCTTAATCACGGATCATGAGTAACATAGATTATATTCGGAATTATATAATATAATTATAATATAAACATTATTATTATAATTATATTCGGAGCTTAAAATCAACATCCATCTACCGTCATTTCTCATTGATTTTTTTCTATCGAATTAAGGCTAGAAAACTGAGGATCTTGCTAGTCACGACACGGTTAATCCTGCGTATCCCATGTTATTCGCGGTCTTTGGGACTTTCCTCACTCCAAACAAGACATCCGACTCTGCCTCCAGCCTCACACTGCGGACATCTGCCGCGAGGGGTGACTCGTTAAACTTTTCACAGATCCCTCAACTATTTGCATACAACCAAGTCCTTTAATCCTTAGTTAAGCTATGGAAATTTGTTTTTTTTTATTATTATTTCATCACTTTCAACATTTTGACGCAAAGCAATTGTATTTAATCTATCGTATCTAGGTTATTCCGAATTCTTCGAAAAATCTAACGTTTTTATTAAGATTGTTACTGATATTTTGTCAGTGGTTGATGTTCCCGGTGTATTTATGTGAACGAAATTCTAAAACGCGTACCAGTTGTAACATTTTACGAAACAGCTTGAGTTGCTAAAGTTTTGACAGTGTTTCTTAGAACTTAATACAATGACTGAAACTGCTCTCAAAATAAACCATTGCAGAGATGTTTGCTTTTGGCATTAGAAAACTCGGTCACGTTATACATACATATCTATGCCCCCCGGTGGTCTATAGGTAAAGGCGCGCGCAGCGGTGCAGAGGCTACGAGCTCAAATCTCACTGTTCTTAAAAATTCAACAAAAAAATGAATACCTATCCCCTGCAACCTATTCTTGAATTCTCGAAAATGTATCTGTCAAAATGTGTCAAGTCTTCGTGTTATCGATATCCATGCTCTCCATTTATGAAGCAGATACTTCACACTATAGAATATCATAATGCTCCACAGATATGTGGTAAAAGAATCTATGTATAAAAAATTATGACGCATTGATAGAAATTGATAAAATCGCTATTTTTACATAAATTTATTAATTTTGACACGTGTATTGGAAAAAATTACTCTTAAGACCGAGCAATGTGGATGTCGATATTAATCTTTTATTAAATCCTTAATTTTCTTCAATAATAGCATTTTGATTTTTTTTATGCAAGAATTAATATCGGGTTGGGCAGTATAATATTTTCAATTTAAAATTCAGATTTCGTTTTAAGTGATTATTAAAAATATATTTAGTTGATAACTAAATTCATTGTCGTTGATATATTATATAATATGTAGATCGCGATAAGCAGCAGTTTGAGAAAGCGTGTTCGAAAGGCCTCATCGTTTTACTCCCAGGGGGTTCCCCAGACGGGAGCAATTCGTTCAGTTGATGGTTTTTTTTGCCAACACTTTTTATACGTTAATGCGACGATTACATGAAACGTTGGCTACGCCAAACAAAAACCTATCGATCGGGCACTTTGAATGAGCGAACAATCCAATATTTTAACAAGCTTTGCTTTCATAAACCACTTAGCTAATGAAATAAACTCAAAGTTTGGAACAAGATAATCATTAGTGTTACATTTCAATTGTCTGCAAATATTAAACCACAATGCATCTCAATCATTTTTAACTATCTCTTAAACTTTTATTCATTTACATAGTTTGTGAGTTTATACCTATTGTATAATTTCAGCTTAGTGTTTTATATGCATAGTTTTATTTGCTTTGTCTTCAATTTGAAAAACGTCTACAGTGTTTATTTAGTTAATCAATTTTTATTCAATGGTATATTTTAAATAATATATTAGCATGCATTACTTACGAATTACTTTTGAATCATAATTATATACATATTATAATCGGAAGAACTTTCCCATTCGTCTTTGTACATGTAAATATATACAAGATTTTCCTGATAAAAATGTGTTTTTAAAGTAAACTTTCAATACATTTGTTATTTAAAAGTGTTGAACATATAATACTACATGCAAATTCAATGTTGGTGTTTTAAAGCGATAGACTGCCAATACGTTAACCCAGGAGTTCCTGAAGTGTGTAATGCGAAATTTTGCGCGCAAGTTAAAAAAAACGAGAAACCATAATTTTCTGGAAATAAGTAAAAAAATTAGTAGCGCGAGTTTTTAGGGCGTTGTGGGAAAATCTTAATTTTTAAAAAGGTCCCGCAATCCGAAAAAGTTTGTGAAGCACTGCGTTAGCAAATCCATTCATTATTTAATACTAGAGATCAAACATCTAAAGATGAAGTTGTAGTTAGATACTGATTTGGTCTGAGAATATTCTTTTTTCTCATTTTAATAAAGAGCTCACTGTTCCTAGTCAAAATTTATAGCACGCTCAGGTGATTCCTCTCGATTCATCTCCAGGTAGCCCCCGACTTAAAGTAATACAATCGAATTATTTAAAACTGGTAAACTTCCATATGTGAGATCACTGTTAGCGACCCGG
>JAGVSQ010005293.1:0-10180 GCA_022683975.1 Rhyacophila evoluta
CTTTCTCAGCGGGACCTTCCTATTCATCGGGACCTGCTCACTCATCAGGACCTTCCTTCTCAGCGGGACCTTCTTTCTCAGCGGGACCTTCCCACTCATCAGGACCTTCCTTCTCAGCGGGACCTTCCTACTCATCAGGACCTTCCCTCTCATCAGCTTCGGCTTTCTCAGCAGGACCTTCCTTCTCAAGTCCACTAACTTACGCACCAGAATTCACAAGCGGTCCTTCATTCGTGAGCGTTCCATCTTACGCTCAGAGTTACTCTGCTGGTCCATCATTCTCCTCCGTTCCAGTGCTTTCCGCCGCACCACTTTCTTTCCAGAGCTATCAGAAACCCCTCGAAGTGATAACCTTCGCAATCGATCCGGCTACCCAATATGCTCCAACATATACCCCATACTCCTTGGGTTCGCCATTGTCAGTTGGACCATCTTACTCAGCTCCTGAAGTATCTTACTCAGCTCCCTCTTTCTCATCCGGTCCCTCTTTCTCGTCAGGTCCTTCTTTCTCGTCCGGTCCCTCTTTCTCGTCCGGTCCCTCTTTCTCATCTGGTCCCACTTTCGGATCTGAACCCTCATACGCAGCAGGACCATCATATGCACCTCCAAGACCTAAAGCTTTACCTCCACCACCACCTCAAAGACCACCCCCACCATCACACTCACCTTCTGGCGGTGGACATGTCCAACAGCCCTACGTCGAATACGGACCACCACTTCACTCAACATACGCGGCACCATCCCATACACGCGGTGGATTCGCCCAACAGTCGTTTGGTGATTATGCAGCACCAATTCAGTCATCATACTCGCCACCACGACCCAATGCTCCAAAGCCATTTACTGAATACGGTGTGCCGTTTTAAATAGTGTGTAAAAAATAGTCAAATATAGTAAACCACAGTGAGCTGCAGGCTCTAAAATTGTATCATTATTACAATAAATAATATGTTTCAGATGGGAAAGGTTTACCAACCTAACAATAATGATTGTCTGCCTTTGCAAAAATAGTTTTCATTTTTTCTGGAAACTTTCAGCGAAGAGACCACGATGTTGTATATTTACTAAATATATATGATTTTGTAAACAAACGTGCATGTATTTTTATTGGTATTTTGTCATTGTTATGTGTATACACACCAGCTTTGTATTATACTACAGTTTTACATTGTAATTTCTTTTTTTTCTGCTTACCAATTCAAAATGCTTTACGGTCAAAAATAGAACTAAGCCGGACACTACACAAAAATTAAAAAGAACCCCATGGTTAGTGTATTTTAAATTGGTATAAAATATCAATTACTCAGATACTCAGTACTTCGCTACATGATAAATACGTTCAATGCTTTTTAATTCATAAAACCACGTTGATTTCCATGTCGACAATATTTTGCCTGAATTGAATGAATATGAATGTCTCTTCAGCAGTCGAGAGATTGGGTAAAAAAGAAAAAGGACGTACAGGTTTGATACTCACATCTGACAGTTATTAAAAATCCGATTTGAATTACTGGTTGCCAAGGTGACCAGTTGTTTGATAACCAATCCTCGTGAAAAATATTGTCAAGTCATCTTTTTGGAATGCACAGATCCATATACTCCAATTTTGGACCTGACTTCTTCACACTGTGTAGATATATATGCACATATATCCACTTTAAAATCGGATATATTGTAGTAATAGTAATTTATTGTATATTAAAAAACATCGCTAAGTTCTACATTTGAATGAAAAAATCATAAATATATCAGGTTGAAATACCGTGGTTACTGAAATTTAAAATAATTTAAAAAATGCAGACTACATGCCCAATGAATTTCAATATTTTTTTTTTTAAATGGCAACCAATTTTTATAAAAATCGATCATAATAATTTTTCACATTTTATAGATTCTGGTGATATTTTTTTGGGGGTATTGTAAATTTCTGGTGTGAACATTTTAACATGCTCCATTACAGTAAATTATTGAGATATATTATAATTCAGCGACCAAGAGTGTAAAAAACTTAATGTTTAACAGAATTATCTCGGTTTATTTTTTTACCTTCTGTGCTCCAATTCATATATCTTTTTTTGTACAATAATTGACTATAATTTGATTGCTCATCTCATGCATCCCGTCATGTATCTTTGAAAGCAGCTATTGGAATCGAACCACAACTACCAACTGATCCTTCAACCAACGGTAAGTGAAGACTTAAGATTTTTTTTTATTTAAGGAAAAAGTTTTAATATTAATAGCAACATTTCTTTGACATTTCAAAATACGTTTACATGACAGTTCCCATATAAAATACTGTCACTCTCTTAAAAAGTTAACGTTGTACTTGTCAATGGATTTTCAAGATGATTATTGCCATTTAGATCCGAATATTTATTACACGTGCGAAAATATTCCAAGCGGATATCAACCTGATGACGCAGAAAGTGTAAAAATATCTAACGACCACAATTCGCAACAAACCATTCACTGTCGATGTCTAGATTCATGCGAAAACAACTTGTGCGAATGTATTTCGAATTCGAATTCAAACAATTATTTCAAAAATGAAGATTCAATTGTTTTAGCATTGCCGACAACACTGACAACCGATAAATTAATTTTCGAATGCAATGATCAATGCTCATGCAATGACAAATGTCAAAATCGCTTAGTTCAATTCGGACCGAGAAAAAATTTAAAAATTGTAAATTTTCTGAATGATACAGAAAAAAATACTGATTTAGAATTTAATTATTGCAAAAATAAAGGAATGGGTTTAACAACTGAAGAAAAAATACCGAAAGGTGGATTTGTATGCGAATATGCTGGTGAAATAATTACAAAATACGAGGCTATAAAGCGTAATATATTCAACGAATCCAATAATTTAATGAATTATATTATTTGTTTAAATGAATATTCAAATACTGGCAACACTCAAACGTTTATAGATCCTAGCAGATTCGGCAACATTGGGAGATATCTGAACCACGGTTGTGAGCCAAATTGCGTTATGATCCCTATTCGAATAAACACTCCAATTCCAAAACTCTGTTTATTTGCTTTAAATGATATTGAAGCCAGATCTGAGCTAACATTTGATTATGGATCCGTACGGAACAAAGGTCAAAATTTTAATTTAGGTAAAAGAATAGATTGTTTATGTTTAAGTAGTAAATGTACAAAATTTTTACCGTGTTTTGAATATGGATAGTATGCAACCATAAACCAATCCTGACTAATAAATAATCAATAAAAGACACTCGACATCTTGTCAGATTTGTTTACAATTTTACAATTATTAAATATATAATTTAATAAAACTTTGTTTTATTTCTTACCATTTTAATAAAACATTGAAATTACAATTCATTTTGTATTAATTTCGATTGTAAAACATTATTTTACAATAATATATTTTTTTTTCTTTATACCATGTTCGCTCCCAAAGTGGAGCATATGGATCTACACAGTGTGAAGATATCCACTCCGAAAGAGGAGTCTATGGATCTCCACAATGTGAAGACGTCTTAACAGATTGTTTGTCAGACATTTGCTCAACCCAATGGGCATCCAGTCCTGCAGTTTTAGATTTTTTAAATTCGACAGATGTGGAATTGAACCCCCATTCCCCGGATTGCTGGGCGCACATACTTCCAATTACCCTAACCGGGGCGACAGATTACATATTATATTTTAAAAAATAGTCACTGCGGCTGAGGGACAACTCTAAATAAACTAATTAATAACTTGGCACATTACAGCAGGGGTTCCCAACCCTATACTTGCAGGCACCGGCGACCTTAATTCATTTCTATTATATAAAGGAAAAGAACATCACCCACATAGAGCAAATTTTACAAGACGCACAAAAAATGTTTATTTAGCTATTTTGGAACTAAGTCAAAATATTAAATAGACACAATCTGCATTATCCAGTCTGATATTAATTCAATAAGTTATTTAATGAAAATCAATAAAATTGCTGTGGTCCCTTATTCTTGATCATAAATCTAACAATTCATTCTATAACATGAAATCTTAATTTAGATAGTAATTAGCATTTGCAGCATACATCCTTTTGATAGAATGTACATTAAGTTGTATACACTGTATTATTGAAACAAAGCTATTTTGAAAAAAAAACTGTGGGTTGCGTCCTTTTTCTATACTATATTCGTTTTCCAAGATTAGGAATTGGAAATACACAACTTTGAGGTCAATAACAATTTGCACTGGACACCATCGACTGGCTGAATAAATTATGTAAAGACATGGTTGATTGTGATTTATTTTTTATTTCCAATTATATACAAACATAGTACTTACTTATTGTAATGGTACATTATGGTACAGTAAATTTCGAATAGCAGTTTTTAAATAAATATATATAAACAAGGAAGTCAGCAGAAAGACATTCAGTTGTGTATAAAGAAAACAGTCAAAAAACAATCTGTTTCGATCCACGGCATTACGTAGAATTATTTAGAAGATGTACTTAATATAAAGGAAAAATTTTTAGGTGAAAGGTGAGGTGCGACCAATGATTTTTATCTATATATTGTTAATAATCAGATATCATCTAAGTCCAATCTTGAGTTGTTAACAAGAAATCGATTGGTGACATAAATAAATGTTTTTTTGTCACGTTGAAAGCAATAAAAAGTATGAATTACTTATCAGTCCATTAGACAGAATAATTTTTCATGTTATTAAAAGACCTAAATGTAACAGTGCGCAAAATTTTGACTCGTTTTATTCCATTAAAACCAGTGTCTATTTTACAGTTGCATGTGAAAATGTCACTTTAAATATTGAAGAACAGTTATGGGTGTAAGACATTGTCTTTCTGCGATGTTGTATACCCTTTATCATTAATTTCATCGAATAGTTTAACAAGTTCCTTAATGATGTCTAGTTAAGCATAACTGATCATTTTAAATTGAGTTTACATTTCATTTCGCAGTTTTCAAAAGATGTAGATGAATGTTCAAAGTAAATATATATATTTGATAAATATAAAAACCAAATCCATTTCTATATGAAACCAGACAGATTTTTGTTTTAAATAGGGTTTATAAGATATATTTAAGTAAACCTATTAAAAATAGCCTGTTAAATTGTCTGATGGATTAAAAATTGGCGCAATGTAATATTTAAAAGGTTCAAAAGCAATGAGATTATTTCCAGATACGTTACTTAAAAAAAAAGCATCTGGAAGCAATTTGAGCAGTTTGCATTCTTTTAAATCTGCGTAAAACAGGACTGGCCAACCCGCAGCTCTTGGCGTTCTTTTGTGTGTGGCTCACAATATTGGAACAAAATTTGCAATTATTCTTATTTGTGTGCGGCCTTTGGGAAATTTTAGGATATCAATGCAGCACGTGGCGCAATTTGGGTTGGCCAGGCATGGTGTAAAGAGAAGTGCGGAAGTATCTTGCCTGTAAACCTTTAAAAATGCGTTACGTCTATTTATCTCGAAAATAAATACTAGTTCCTCATAATATACAGATATTTCCCTCTTGGAATCACCACCAATGCAGCTAACATCCTAGGACAGTGATCATTGTGGTCATTATTTAAGAGAGAGAACAAGCAAGTAAACATTATATTCAAGATTATATAGTTAACGTTTTCCACTGTATTTCACATGAGTCTTTTATTTCAATACAAACACTCAACCATAAGAAAAGTTCACACATTATAATACAATATATTAACACAGCTCACTATTGATTTAATTAAAATTACATAATAATGTCTCATTGACACTGCAAATTTTTTATTTGTTATATTATCTATGGAACCGTTTATAATTCAGTGTGGTAGGCAGCTCTGTTAGCACCGAGATCGCTTGGGTGAATGAACAAGCCCTCCTTGGCTTGCCATTCTGTGTATGAACTGTAGCTGGATGTCACTCCAATGATCTCACCCTGACCATTGATCGGGCGACCAAACGTTCTACCAGATCCAGCCAAGAATCTAAAACAGAAGAAATATATATTTTATCAAGAATGTTTTACATTTAATAGTAAGAAGTAAAGTCAATACTAAAATTTTCAACATTATTAATCTAGAGCAGGGGCCACCAATCTACGCTGCATACTTTGCATGGATTACAAGTGACGCATTGAACCTTAGGCCCAGACCAACTGTTAAATGTTCGAGAGATGAAAAACAAACTTCATTTAACCCTTTTAAGAGTGGGTTATTTCATGTTGATACAAATTGATTAATATGTATGAAAATATCCTAACAGTTTCGAATATGCCTTCAGAAGTACCCGATAGTTATTAAAATATTCTATATTTTAACAAGAGATACCAATTTTCGCACCATATGAATAGACACAAAATCATATGTATAATTCTTTAGATACAAATAACGTTGAATGAAATACTACGTCCATACTCCTTTATGGGTTAAATACATACAGATAAATATATGAAAGTATCTGCGCTATTGTTTTAAAACCATATTATTTTTGTATCATGGAAGAATAAAATTACCATATATAGTATTGTATAAACTATCTTATTGATTGAAACACGTTTTGCTTTTCAAAACACGCACTGGGGATATTCAATTAACCAATCCTATATTAATGGTATAGCGCATCTGGACTCATATGTGGAAATATTGGCGCATGGTATGTAAAGGGTTGGTTACCCCACGATCTAGAGACTCAAATATTTATTTTATCTACATTTTTAAATTTTTACAATAAAGTTGTTTTCAAAAAGTAACCGTTCGAATTTTCAAATCAATTATTTGATTATATTATATTTAGCTCAAATGTTAACAATGATATTCCAAAATACAATAAAAATCGTATAATTATAAATAACAAATAGTTTTGAATTTAGCATTGTCAATCAAACACTGTCAACAGTTTTAATAATTACGTTTTCAAAACAAAATGTTGATAAACAATGCAAAAGTGAAATATTGAACAGTTTGGAGAGTCGTAAATTATTCCAATACAAAAATACTTACGCATCAGTATCGACGTGTTTCAGCTTAACAGAGCTATCTCGTCTCCAATAATCGTTATTGCACACAACCACCCAATGGTCTCCTGTATCTCCGAGGCCTTTCTCATCCCCATAGCAAGAAATCTCTTGGTTTCCAGACAGCGGAGATGAGAAGTGATGAGAATGAAGGTTTTTGTGGGTGGTAGTGTGTTGCAGTCTTATCACTGTTCCGCATTTGATAGGATCTCTGTGGCAAAAATAATAGTAATTTTATACACATTACGTAGGATTATAATAGTTTTCCTTTTATTGCATCTGGTTATGTGTTTATTGACTGAATGATAAAATATGAATATATATGATATAATATTAAACAAATTTGTTGAATTAAACTAAAATTATCTTTTATTATGCCTTGGATAACCATCTTACTCACACACCTTCCATTGCCTAGATATTGGCGATATTAGAAATTGTGTATACTATGTTTTCAATGATCAGATGTTTCAGATGATCAAAATATGGTATATGCATTGTTTTTAATTTTAATAGATTGTTCTTGGGTTTGTATTATAAACAATATGTATACATTACAAAAGTATAACCATAATTGTCTCAACAACTAATTACTTTAAATGCAATTTCTGTATTATTATAGCCGATAATGCTCTTCTAACTTACCCGCGTTTACAATATTTGCCCGTCTCTGCCATGATCTGCCAGTGGCTGTTGGCATCTTCCTGGGCATCTGTACCCGTAACGGACTGTTGTCCAGATCCTGTTCCATATTTTACATCGTGGGAATGCAGCCGTAATCGAAGATCGGTGTTCATCAATTTCAAAATTGAGTCACAAGTCACAAACTCCGTTTTGTATGCTGTAAATAGAAATGGCTGATTGAAATACTTATAAACTTCTATTATGAAAATGCAATGCCACATGCTATAGATGTCTTCTTCTACCTCTTCTTTAATTTAGCTGAATTCTAGCATACCAAAAGACTGCTAATTATCATCTACAGAAAATATCAAGCAGAACAATGGTATATTAATATTGATGACTGATTAAAATGGTGGCTAGCAACTGCAATTCTTGGTGATTTTGTGACATTGCTTAACCATATACCATAAATATACTGATTAAGCCCTATCATTCCACCATGCATCTGGGCTACCTAAGAAAGAAGTTTGACATTACTTTAAAGTGACACACAACAAATTTTGCAAAGTTACGTGTTCCTAAAATATTGGCGACGATATGGATCTACAGTCTGCTTCAAAAATGGAGTATTTCATTATCAACGAGAAAATACCAGTTATCTGGGGGCTGGCTTCCTGACTTTCAGTGGACAGTTGGCAGTATTGAATTTTTTGATGCATAAATACAGTTCGGAATTTAACAGCTCGTATCCGTCAACATTGTTTCATAATAATTAATTACAATAAAGTAAAATTTCAAAAAAACCTCACGGCAAAAATCAACGGGAAAATATTCTTATTATACACTACAAGCAGTTAAAGTGGTCTGCGATTCTTGCGAAAATTCTGTGTTTTTTTCATTTTAAAATTGCTAAAATGTTCTGAAATAATCGCTCCAGGTTTAAGAGTTTTATATGTAGTACACTCCAAACAATCCAATGAACATAATTTTAACCACCAGGCAAACGTTCCCAAACTTTTACTCCAGAAAAATACTCATTTTTCATTAATAATTTGAATTTTTTATATTAGATTTTTTACAGGCGTCATAATTATTTATCGATTTAGTTTGACGTAATTATGTTTGAGATATTTATGGCCATACATATTACGCATAATTTTACAGATGGATATGAACTGCAAACTAAAAACAAAGGATAATTTTCCAGCTTTTAAAAAATTTGTTAAATCTTACGGCGAGCGAGGTTTCTTCTCAATAAGGCTAAATATTAACATGGCATAATTTGAAATCATGTACACTCCAGTGCAAGCCAACCAAGGTCTTGGCAAGCTTCTCCTGGGACACTTCTGGCATTTTAGAT
Source organism: Rhyacophila evoluta (assembly GCA_022683975.1). Taxonomy (NCBI): domain Eukaryota; kingdom Metazoa; phylum Arthropoda; class Insecta; order Trichoptera; family Rhyacophilidae; genus Rhyacophila; species Rhyacophila evoluta. The sequence continues at coordinate 8,980 of JAGVSQ010005293.1, forward strand.
AAAACCTCACGTTCGTTACGCCAAAGAATACGCCCGCATAACGGGTGTGGATATCTAGCGGGTGATGAGGGGAAAACAAGAATACGAACTGCTAGACACCGAGCTATACGTACGTCAGAATAGTGTCAACTTAAATTATTAGTCGACTAAATGTCAGGAACTCAGCCCCCAGATAACAACAATGCTTTGGAAAAAATACTTCTGCATTGTCATAAATGTCTCATTTTTTTTCATTTATACTCGTATTCATGAAAGCAAATATGATGACCCTATATATCAGATTATCAGATTATCAGATTTAATAACAATTATAATATTTTACTTATTTATAATTTTAAGAAACGGATACAAAAATATATGGTGTATTTTTATTGTGAATATTTTTATTAATTTCCATCATATATATTATCAATAAAATCGAATGAAAACGCAGGGCCACGTAATGTTTGACAGCCAATAGAAACACGGCACGTGAATTAAGGGATGATAACCGCATTTTATATGTGAAAATCACAATGAATACACCTAAAAATATCACACAATATAAAAATCGTTTTATATATAGCTTTCTTACCATTTGTTATATGAATGTTTAGTGTAGCTAATATGGAAAATAATAACCAAAAATTGGCCATGACAAACGTCAGAGCGCCGACCGCCATGTTCAAATATAATAAATACTACGTGTCAGACTTGCAAGTAGAATAATATTTAATTCCATGAATTTATTGAGAAAAATATTTAAGCCATCACCTCCAAAAGAAAGTACATATTATTAGTTTATATGACTCCAACACATTTATCATTCATTATATGATATATTAATTCTCATGCTATTTTATAAATTCAAATTTCATATTTCCTTTATAATCTCGTGTTTTTTTTTATAGGTTTCACGCTATTTTATAAACACTTCAAAAATGGAGTTATATATAAGATCTCCGCAGGATGAAAATATGTATTGACAGATTATTTTTGCTCAACCTAATGGGCATCTAATTTTGCATTGTCCGATTTTTTTAATCCGGTAGATATGGAAATCGAGCCCGTATTAGTCGAATGCTAGGCAACCACGCTAATTTCTACGCTACCGTGGAAAACTTCGATTTGTCATGAAAAATGATTGACAAGTGATTTCTCGTCAAAAAATATTACATTCCATAAGTGAAATTACATATTTTTTTAAATTATACAATTCGAA
>JAGVSQ010005294.1:0-17955 GCA_022683975.1 Rhyacophila evoluta
TATATATATATATATAATACATGTGAAAGATTCCACCATTACTTTATAAGAATTTATAGGAAAATATTTTTTCGTATGTTAATTAATACCAGAACGGGCGTACAAAATAAAGATTCGAAAGAAGGAAGAGTTCTTGTAGTGTGTATGTGAATTCGTCTTATAATATTTTTAAAATCTTTGATTTCAACGTTATCCGAGTGGTTCTCGCATTGGATGAGAGAAGCGATCTTTAGTGGGAGCTGCTAGAGTCACAACTAGTTTCAACAGGTCTGTTAGCTAATGATGAATGGACCAGCGCAGGCGAACACTCAAATGTGGCTGTGGCCATTTTTTATGTTTTCGTTTTGAAATTGAATTAGTGGTACGGAGATCGTACCGGATCTGCTGGCCTGCCTTCTAAATACAAATTTTAATCTCGCATAATGCTTGGCCATAATTACAACATAACTTCTTTTTTAGTCATCATAGTGTAGTCACATACAAACGGTACCGTTTTTTATAGGCAATATTTTTTTTTCTCGATCATGATCATCCAATTTAATACATTATCTAAAAGTACACTATACATAATTATTATTCTGAGTGATGTGTTCTTTGAAAACTTTGTTCTCTTAATCCATTATATTTAAATGATAATATATATTTATAAATTATATAGCCACGTTTTTGATAATTTTGTATATAGTATGTAGTAGAATATGAACACCTTTTTTATACCATGCTGGCACCCAAAGTGTAGAATATGGATCTACACAGTGTGAGGATATCGACTCCAAAGAGGAGTATATGGATTTCCGCAATGTAAAGACGTCTTGACAGATTATTTTTCACGAGAATTATTTGTCAGACAATTGCTCTACACAATGGGCATCCAGTTCTGTATTTTCGGATTTTTAAAATCCGACTGATTGGGAATCGAACCCGCATGCTACCAAATACGCCACCGGGGAGACAATCAAGACTTAGAAGTTAGAACCTGTGAAATATTTCATATAATTGTAATATGTCTACTTGTAAATATTAAAAAATGATTTTAAATGTGTATTTAGATATCGAAAATAGAATGTGTAATACATCATTAATTGGATAATCTTAGTATATATATATATATTTTAAATAATTGGTCACGATAATTATTCCCTTCGTAGAATGTCCATATTGATTTGGAACAGATTCAATAGATTTTGGATATTTTTTTACTGACATACTATTGTCCAAATACTTTAATTGGTGCAATATTCCACAGATTGGTTAGTATGACAGCGGAAATCGTTGCTATAAAGACTTTTTACTTTATATAAGTTTTGATGTTCGGTGCATTAAATTATTTACATATATCCCAGGGTACATCTGTTCAATCAAATTATTAATTGATTGGTTAGAATATTTCATAGCTCTTTAGTGTGTAAACTCGCCTATTCTGTAGTATATTTAATAAATTTAACATTAATATTATGAATATCCCACGCAATCTGTCTAGTGATGGATATTTATTTTAACGCCGTCGATCGAGATCAGTGACGTGCCAAATCGCAAGCACTTGTTTTATTGCTACGCTTACCGGATCCACGAGACTTCTATGTGGAATATAAGCGAATAAAATATAAATAAATTAATTATCAGTAGGTACTTTCGCTTTGTTTTATCGTTGATAGAGTTGTTTAATGAGTCGAACCACTTCCTCCCGTCATTTCGGCGCTGGCTACATAATTTAATTAAAACTATTTTACATCAAAGATCACTTATCTCGAATAAAAAAAACAACAACATAAAATATATTTACTTCGACTGCATACTCTGGATGACTTAACATTTGAATGTGTATGTTTGCCAGGTGCCCGGTGGATTTTAATTTTGTAAAAAATAAATATTCTAGTAAATATAAAATCGCATTTAATTAACTAGGATTTGAGACGACTAGTTATACGAAATCACTAAATGTTTTCATGGTATCGTGATTAAATTGTGGTATTTTACACATTTAAATTACTATATACATTAGAAAATAGTATTTACTAGGGTGGCCGAGGAAAACAAATTCTTTTTGTGACATACAATTCGAATCAAACTTTTAAATTTGAAACTGTAAAATTTAACTTCAATCGTTTCATCCAAATTTTATAGTTTTCATTTTATATTATGCATGCCACTAGTTTAAAATAGTATTACGATGTCAAAAAGCGAAATCTGATCGCAAATAACGACCCACATGAACATTAGTGGATTAGCATACCTTGTCTTCCCGGTAGCCAAGAGGTTAGTGTATTCGCCTCGCGTTCGGGGAGTGCGAGTTCAACTCCCACATCTGATGGATGTTGAAAATTCTAAAATGCAGCTCTCGATGCCCATTGGGCTTAGCAATTGTCTGACTACCGATTCTCGTGAAAAATAATCTAATCTATCTAAAAGATTCACACTGTGTAGATCCATTTGCTCCTTTTCGGAGTGAACACAGTAAACAAAATCGAAACCTCTAGATCATTTACTTCGAGTATTTTTATAAGGAATATAGTAATGGCGACCGCGTTGTTAAATCTAATATCAATTTTATTCGCTTTATCTCGGAATTTATTTATTTATTTCCAATAATAATTGAACATTTTGTCTTATATCTAAATCAATACAGCGACCACATCGAATCGGCCAAAGCAAACGTTGCATAGCTTGAAGATTGAGGCGTGCAAATCGGTCAACGGTCGTTTACTTCTCTTCCACGCCATCTAAGGACTAGGACAGGTCCATGAGCGCTCTTCAGGAAATGCTTTATCGATACCTTCACTTATAGTCAGATAATGTTTTTACGTATAAGGAATTATGTTCATAAGTTAAGTTCATTCATATTTACAACATTTACACAACTGACTGCTACTAAATCAAATTGCCTAAAGTCAGATCCGGGTTTAAGTTATTCGATATTTGTTAATTTTTGTATTTTATTTTTGTTATACCCACACCTAAATCACAATCTGAAGAATACACGTATATTCATTACTAGTGGATAAGTTCATATATTCGTTTTGGCTAATTCGTAACTATTAAATTTCACGGTGACCTATGTGGCATTCGATGACTAATAAGCACACTGCTGATCATGAAACTGGATATCATAAGAAAACTGAATAAACTACTTCATTTAATTGAAATAAGTGGGCTGAGTCGTAATGATTATCTTTTTAAACAGATAACCATAAAAACACATGATGCTAAATCGTGGAATATATTGTAGCGTATATAATTATTTCATTTACTTTATTGTGATCAAGGACTTTGGAATGTTGAAATTAATACCAGGCTATAAAGGTAAGATGCAGCTGCAAAATGCACTTAGTGACAGGTCCTCGGAATAGTCATCTAAAACGTATCATACCGTTTCATTCCTTTGCCATCTATTCGAACACATGTGATTTAAGTATACATATCGTGTTGACAAAGTGCTTGACGAATTTTAGGTGTCTCGCATTGTATATTAAATACAATTTATGCTGTCAATACTAAATGCTCTCATAGGAAACTATTTTTTTCTAATTATTTTATAAAGATATGCCGATCGCTAAATTACATCGTTCTATCACTTTTATTTATTGTTAATATAACACTACAACCCGTAGTGGGCCCTGGCTTACTATTTCCCAATTTTCTTTATTTAACTCCAATTATTGTCGTCAAGAATTCGAATTACATTCAAACGCCGATGCCTGTGATCTAACACTTGACTTGACTTAACAGTGAGATTTAAACGAAATGCATGATTACAGACGATAATTAAATTCTAATATATTTTATAACATCCGGTATATATTGTATTATCTTTAAATAATAAATTATGTTTAACGATAAAACAAATAAATCGTATGTACTATGTGTATTTAAAAAGGCAATTCACAGGCTTTGGTTGCCAGGCAAGCAGTATTCCTTAATATAACTTTCCTCCTTCAATATGTAATGCATGTCTAATATGTTGTGGTGCATCATAGCTTCAAAATATTTGGTTAGCATACAATTTAATCATAGCGTGGATTATCCGAATGATTTATCGCAGTTCCGTTTCGAATGTCAAAATATCGGACAGGGTTAACAACCGCTTTAGGAAACGTGACCGATTTGCCAAAGACGACTGCATATTTATTTGCTTAAAAGGCTTCGTTCGGATCGAACAACTGTTTTTTTATTCTAGCCGATATTGTAGCATGAAAATCCTCTTCCAATGATGATCGACTTTGTGATAAAGCCAAATAATGCAGACACACGTATACTTAAGTATTTTATTGACAGTTTGTGTTTGATCTTTACATAAAGTTTTAAGTGCTTATAATATTCTGTTTGATGAAATTAGCATGTAAAGCATATACAATAATTTGCCGCTGCCCGAAAATTTTCCTTTGAATATTCGTCGTCGGGCGATCGTTTAACTTATTTGGCATTCATGTTCTGTATATACGTATAGTACCATTTAAAACTTATGTATTTCGCTTTATTCAAAATATCAACAAGCATTTATTATGGCATTCGGATAAGCGACGTTTGCTGCTGAGTGATTTCCAAAAGTACAAGTTTTTATTCGACTTGACTGGAGCAGCTAAATCCCGATACTTGTGTATATATTGTAAAACAAATTTTGTTTCTTTGCAATATACATCTATATGTATATACGTTTGGATCAGTTATTACGCGCCGTTACTAGGATTCGCTGATATACGCCAATCGCTTTGCTCACTTCCGGGTCATATTAGCATATTCTAATTCTATCAAATTCATCTTATGGATAGAATTCTGGAATTCCACTGGACAGAAAAAGAGACAGGCAGAGTTTGGGGCTCATATTACTTGACATATTTTGATGTATTATGACATCTGTTCGGTATTTAATACTGAGGTTTCCCATTCAAAATACCGATACAATTTAATTATGTACTTTATGATGATTATTGCATAATATAATTATCGTGTTAACACGAAATCAGTTATAAAAATTGTTCGTTGATATATTTTAGATTAGTGAAACGTTTATAAAATAAAGACGAAACTAAATTAAACGAATGTAAAACAGCGGGCTTCTACTAGTAATCAAAGTAATAAATGAAGAATGAAATTATATTTTTTGCTATGGACTTCATTCTCTGAGCAAAAAGTAAGCTATTTCTAATAAATTTGTAGCTTACCGGAAATCAATATTGTCCGATTCAGAACCTCTTTTTGTTGATAAATATTCTTATGGTTAACAAGTAGAAGTAAGCCCTAAAGAAAATATTCATGTATAAAAATTAGTGCAATTCCTATGGTAACAAATGGTACATGGTATTTGAGGTAATCTACTCCGAAAAGTGTAATAGCTTCCGCCTGCTATTGCACAATAGACTGTTATTATTTATTATAACATCCCATCCATTGGGCACGTAACGTATTGAATCCAAATCTTTTATCAATTTAGGTTTAGCATTGGCGTATATTTATTTTAATAAATATACTACCGAGACTATTTGATATTTATGATTTGAATAACTTATTCAATGCCCTATCAAATTGCGGACATTCTAAGTGCATAAATATATTAAAATGAATACTTATTTATTCTTTGGGGTTTACTGCATAATGGCCATATGCTCCACGTGGAAAATATTGAAGATAAATTATTTTAGCAAAGGGTTATTATTGATGATGATGTGACCACAAAAGAAGATATCGACGTAACTCATTATACCATTTAATTATTTATTCAGAGTGGTTAATTAACCATTTGAAATAATATTGTAGTGTTGTGGTATATATCAGTTACGCCACATTTTTAAAACTTCATACACTTCAAATATCACATTTTTTGTGATTTACAATATAGATGTTACATTGCTGATACAATTTATTTATCCGCACGCCATTGGATTTACAAATCTATTGGCTCACAGTTTGGAGTAAATTCAGCTAGGCAATCAAAGGCTGTATTCTTGCTGTAATCATATTCAGCTTTCTTTGTACATTACTTCTGCAATTTTGTTTTGCTGTGCGTGAACCTATGAACTTCAGATTTCTGATTATGTTTAGCAGAAATCCAAGCTATAGAGACGACTGGATAAATCGAAATTTTAATAAAATTACGATACACCAGACCAACCATAATCGCAAATCATCTTACAATTGTTAAATGAATTGATTTTTTCTAAAATATATTTTTATTTCCATGAGTTGACACTAGATGTTCTACATCCTCTATTGGGCTTGCAGATCCTCATTCCTCTGTTTCCAATGAGGCTTGTTCTTTTGTATTTGAAGAGTTTCTTTTATTAAGGAATATCTGCTACAAGTATCTCACCGTTTTTCCCTTCCACGTGGATATGTTAATTTCTGAAAATTACATGTCAAATACATCCTTCGATGCGGTTCAATGATGTAACCTGCGTGACATTGATAGCGTGTTGTTTCGTTATTATTTCTGAAAATTCTTAAATTTTGATTCCATTGAAGGTACACTTATCATCGTTAACCCGTGGTTTATTTTTAATTGAAATCGGTAATCAATATTGTATCATCGAGTATTGCAATTATAATTTTTATCATATTCCGTTCCGTGTATCAGAGTTTATGGAATCTTACTTACTTAATTCTTGCTTCGGGATGGAAGTCTTCCCATCTTACTTGTCTTAACACTTAAAATCACATTCCAATTATAAAAACTAGAGTCGTAAAAAGTTCTTCTGTGGACATCATTAAAAAATAGATAAAAAGCAAGAAACCTCAAGCTGCAGACTCAGTGAAGCTGCCAAAGAACTTTGTTTTATAGAGGTTTTTCATTAGTCACGGTTGTTTGAATATTCGATTGATTCGGTTACGCGGTCGGCAATAGATATTTTATTTCACGTTGTTATAATTAGATGTATATTATTTTGTTGTTTTTATAATAGTTGGATAATTTCATTATTATTATTATTTACCGTGGAAGTAAGTGTTTACAGAAATGCATTATTTTTACAGGAAGGAAGAATGAACATTTATTTTTACGTGGTTCAAAGAAGTCTTATTTTCTAAATTTTATTGTGCGGATTACTATTGCAAAAGTCTACCGAACGGTTTATCTAAATGTTAAAAAAATGAGCTCTCTCTGTACGAAAAAAAAACTCGATCGCATACTTAAGAAATCCAGTTCTATATGGACCATATTTGCAGCGCTGTTGCTTACTAGAACTGCAAACTTCTTCATTTTGCATTGCATTTTAATAAGTATGCACGCATTTGCATAAATTAATTGATCCCGGGCGTACAAAATACATCTCCGAAAAAAAACGGCAAACACTTTCTATAGGTACACGATTTTAATATCACCATAAATTATTTCTTTTGGCATTCTATTTTAAATATACTGCTCGAATTTTGAAACATTAATTATTGTTTCAATAACACGTATTTTTCAAATCTACATTTCAGTATACACGATTTGGAATTGGTACTGAATAATTTTAGATGGAATTTAGATGGTATAAGTCGTTTTGCAACATTTGGTTAAGATTCTGTCATACAATTAGAAAGTTTAAATCGTTATTAATATCCAGTTTATATTATTTATAACATTAGCGTGAAATGCACTACAGTTGCTTCATTTATCAACTATGACAGAAAAATAATTTTTGAAACATTTCAACTGTAAAATATTAAAAGTCTGTTTGAATTTGTTCTGACCAAAAAAATGCGGCATTTGGTACACAATTTTGAGTTTTGGACAATAATAATCACATTTTAAGAAGCTTTTTTCAATTTTGGTTGTTTTTAGTATTGGTAGTACTGTAGTGATAATGAATTTATACTAGTAAACAATCGCCACAGATGTCCCATGTAATATTAAAATATTACCCCCTTCGAGAGAATTTTGGAAATATTTAAGCATTTTTTTTGTTAAATGTGGATAATATGTTAATTTAATTCCAAGATATATACAACATAAACATGTTTTTGTAAATAATATTGGATGAATTAAAAATATTGCCGCAAATATGATCCACCAGGTACTAAATACTGTTTGCGATTGTCAATTGGTGTAGTGATGGCTTGTAACTATAAAATACATCGTTTGATACTCGCTTATGTATTATTCAAATAAATGTACAATTGTAAAAAAACGAGTTCAATGAGTCATGTAAATTGAAAGAAAGTATGTAGACAATGTCATCAAATAATGTAAACATTTCCGTTGTGGGGTATCAAATCCATTTTTGAACGATTAAAAATTCTAAAATATTATAATGAATCATGATCATCTTCATTTCGACTTAGTCGAGCTGTGAATCAACAATGGCCCACAGTCAGCAAACGGCTGGGAAAGGAATACATTTTTTGGTGCCCGCTGGGTTATGTCACGAATTTACTCCGAACCAGGAATGTGCAAATCATCCCATCAAACAGTGCCCTTCAAACATATTTATTATATTATCTATATTTATTTTTATTCACATCTACAAAATGAAAATGCTTTTGGTATTTGATTTATTTAGTAGAGCTCATTAAAAAAATGTATACTTATAAATCCACCGGGACAGACGATAAAAATGTATTATCATGTTATATATTAATAGTTTGCTGTCTAATAAATTATTGTACATTGTCATATTACCTATCAACCTTTTATAATAGATTAGTTGCATAAGATGAATAGTCACAACCAGAACGATTAGTAGGAAAATACAACTATATCATTCCTTTGAATGAATTATTGATCTCGTCCAAGGTTAAGTCTTCTGATATATTCGGGCATCATAGTAGCTTTTGTCATAAACGCATATATTGTTGGTCTATCAAAGCTTTCGTAAAGAATCTTGAGAATACAAAAATTCACATAATTTGATGTACGATCAATCAATTTTCAAGTACCCAAGTCCACAGTGTTAGCTAATACACATATGTAATATTAATTCTTATTACAATTTTTTTTACCAAGTTTCTAAGTAGATCTTTTCAGCATGAAGAATTACAATCTAGACATAGAATGCAGGGATCTTCGCAATGTGAAGACTTATCTTGACAGATAATTTTTCATGATCGTCAGTAAATTTTTTGATGAATCCTTAGGCGCCCAGTCCTGGATCTTCAGGGGGAAGGACATTGCATACATTTAGCCATTAATTACTTCAACGAATTGAATTTCTAATATTGCATACTGGGCTGGCAATATTATAGCTTTTTGGATTGAATATAACCAACCATATTGTATAGTTTGTTTAGGGACGAATCATTGCTTGTTCCATAAGTTTTAGTAAGATATCGAAGATAATCACTAGTTTTATAAGTCTAAGAAAACTGTGGATGTCTCTATTTTGTAGCGAAAATACAATTAATGACAGATAACGTTGATCACATGATATTTAAAAAATAAATTATCCGCACGAGTTCTGCATACGCTTTGACTAATTTTAATTATTATCATTGCTCACTTCGGTGAACGGATGGATGGTGCCCGAGTTACATATTTAGTATTCAATTCCCTCTCTGGACATCGTAATTGATTTTAATTAGTTTGGTTTAGTCTGCCTTGTTAAATAAACGGCTGCCGCTTGTCGATACAATGCAAATTTTTGCTTTGTGTTAGTTTTATCACTGTCTCATAGGTTTGATTTCACGATTAGTCATCGGCTCGTTTGTATAATACTTGTTTAACTTTTTTAGATTCGGTTCGCCTTTATCACATTTTTAAAACACTCATAAAACGGGTGTTGATTATAAAACAAATTAAGTAATATTAACTATTTATTAGACAAAGTATGTGACGTTTGTACACTTCCATTTAGATTATCACATCTTACACCGGATTAATTTATCGATATCTTCAGGCTATACTATCGATGTTTATATTATAATACATCGATTACATTGGAAATTTCTATTTACATTATAAATTTTAAAATATATCTCAACTGTTGTACGTAATAAATATATTTTCTTAATATTAGCTATTAATGATAATTATTACAAGATCTGTGTTTATATTAATTAAGAAAGAAAAATAAACTTTTTAATAAGGGTGTCATTTATACTATGTTATGTATGAAGGTAATTCGTGATCACCGTTCATATTAAAATAATGATTCAGATATGACTACTTCTGTATAAAAATTAAAAATAGTTTATGTTTTGTAGAAATATACGAAAATATTTAATATATATATTAGTAAGTTTAATAAATTGTAACATTTATGAAGTTACTTACAGTTTATGACCTTTTTATGTATACCATATTAGGAGCTATAGCTTTATCGAGTAATTTGGCTCAATTGAGATGAATACGCCGGCAATTGGCGTACACATGACTGTATCAGCTCTGTATGTATCAAGTGTACTAACACCGATCACGCATTCAACTAAGTTGACGGATTTCTATATATGGTAACATTAATATAAACAAAATAACGGATTTAGACAATGTTTTTTGCAAAACAATACACGTAAAATAGAAAAAGTTGATTGGGTAGTATGGGGGTACCCAAGAGGCCATGGGGTGTCCCTAAATGCCGCTGCATTTATGATATTGAATTGGGCGGCAGTGAAGAGTAAATTATTTATATAGCAGGAAGAAGCTGATGCTGATCTTTATCTAATCACGAAGATTATAATAGTCTTATTAATAAAACGTAGGATACGTATCGATTTTTTACAAATGTTATAACTATTTATTTTAGTACTATAAGTGGACGTCTTTTGAAATTTATATGGATAATGAAATAATGGAATGTAGACTTTTAGTTTTTTAAACATAATAAATCCATAGATTTTTATTTGATACTGATTTACTAAATCGTTCAACAGCACAATTTGAAACTAATTAATTATACCGAAGCATTCATTGAATATCAGCAATCGTTATATAAAATTACTTCAAATAGTAATCCAATTATAAAGGTGAAATGAATTATAGAAATGTCAAGCGTTCGAACTAATTTTCTTTTTCAGCATTTTGTACGCTTTACCTGAATTCGTATGACGAATTTGAACAAACTATTTCCATTTACTTTTAATTGGAAAAGCTTCTCTAAAAAGACATTCACGAAAATGGTAAACAAATAGTGACTCTGAACTCTTGAATTCCGCTCAATAATGCTCGTGTCACGGCCTTTCATTTTGTTCCGTTGCTGTAGATTGCTATTACGAATCGTCGTAACTGAGCGATGTCTCGGTGAGAAAGAACGATAAGAAATATTTATTTTATAGTTCGTCTTCTATTAATCGCACAACACGTCTACGCTGAGTTTAAAGATTTGTTCATGCAGATTAGTTCCTTGATCTCAATGCTTTATACATTTTTTCGTGTTTTATTTAAATACGTTTTTTTATAAGTATTTAAAATATTCTCTGCTGCATTATTTTCATGGGAAAATTGAGATGTTTTGAAAGTCGAGATAAAATTTGATTTTATAAATCATCTATATCTGATAGAATATTGTATAAAATACTTGTAATATATTTTTTGCTGTGACTTAATTCCACGGTATGAATACATATTTATTTTAACTACACGATTATTTTGATCACTTCTGTATCAATCCATTGCTAGATTTTTATATTTTATTGTAGTTTGTGCCACTACTATCGGTCATATAAATTATTTACTATAAATTCTAAATTATTTTAAACTGGTAAACTTCCATATGTGATAAACTTTCACATATAGAAATGTACCAGCTTTAAATAATTTAGAATTTAAAATCAATTTCCATCAACCACCATCAGTCAAAAATGTTGATTACTTACCATAATATTATTCTTTATGGCTCTACTATGTCGCCAATCCGATGGTATCGACGCCTGCCATTTGAATATGTTGTCATGTATAATAAATAATTCAAGAATTCTCTTATAAGCGTACGCATCTTACTTCAGTCGGGGCATTATTTAACCAACTTGCTGTCACCATCATTATTTGTAAGAGTTCGGATGCCATGGTAAATAGTTTCATATTATTTACTTCCGCTCGTGTGTAGTTGAATTTCCGGCTTATGTCTTCCATACCAATTTTAAAGTTCCGATATATACTTGATGTTAACGGGCCTTAGTTAGAATAGGAATCATGCATACTCTAGAGCACGCCAGTTGATATATCGAGAAGCTGCTTCTGGAACACTTCTGGCATTTTAGAGAGCCTTATAGTCGTTCCATCACTGTATACTCTCGGGTATGGATACGTTGTGGGTAGTGATGGGGAAAGAAAGGATGGTTACAACTTATCCAGTTGTTATTTGTGAACTCTTGATTTTAATATATCAACTTTAAACAATATGTAAATTAAATTAAATTTTAAACTCACATTTACTTGAAATTTGTCAACTTCTACATGCATCGTTTTTTCCCATTCGGCTCTCGCTTTTACCTAGTCAACTGTCGTTTAAAGGAGGAAAAATAATACGCACACGATAAAGATATATGCGGTTATTTTAAACAAAAATACATAATACTGACGTTTCTAATTTTTTTGCTGACGTGTAATTTAAAATAAAAAGTACGGAGAGTGTGATTATTTTCTCGTTCATCATCATTTTCGTGTTAGAAATATATCATGACGGAAACTGTCAATCGTCACACTGATTGGTCAATGGTGTTGTTTCGTTATATAACATTATTGTCATGTCCTCTCGCAATAGTTGTGAAACGTAACAATATATTATAATAAAGACTGCCGCAAATAGACAGTTGCATCCGGTAATTTTAGTTTTCACACAAACTCGGAACTTGAACTCGGAACGGAATCTGTAAATTTGATGAAATAATTACAATACCTATTTAGTTAACGGCAGTTAACTTAAACACTATACTTCCATAACAGTAAATCGTACTTATAACTTGACAGAATAGGTAAAATATAATGAAACGAAATTTTCAGGAATTGATGTTGAAATAGCTAGGCTTTTTGGGAACATGCAGCTGTGGTAAACTGCAGTTTTGTTGGCTGTATTGAGTAAACCGTAATCTGTTACTTACTGATGTCAGTTATTGACTCAAAGCGGAGGGGGTATTGGTAATGTTCTTGACGAATTCAAAGCTCGTCCATGGCTATATATAGCACTATGACGATGATGATGACTTATAATGTCATGAAACAATACAATTTAAATACATATTTACATTTGAACACAAGTGCCTGGAATGTAAGTTCTTTGCTATGAAGTTCCAGGAATATATTGAAGTGACTCAAAGATTTTTATGATTAAAATATTTAATCTAATATTTTATAAAATGTGTTGTATGTGACATAAAGATGGGAACGATACGAGACATAATATCACCTTTACATAACAATCCTTCGACATTGCAATATTTCAAAAAGTAATTCTATTACGATAAGATTTATAGATGAATTCGTGTAATTTATTGCTGCATTTCGTCCTTAGTCTTAACAATAAAAACCAATTGATAATTTTTTTTTTTTTTACTATTTTGAAAATAGAAATATCTCAAACTGATAATGTTACTTTTGACACTTCACAATATCATATTTTCTATATATATTTTACAATTGGAGGATTAATGTATTATTATATATTCACAGACTTCCTGAGGTGAATTAAGTCATTCAACAATTAATTAGTAATGAAAATATTGAAATAATTTATAAACAAATTAATATACTCGATACCTTTGAATATTCCTTTCGTCAATTTCTTATTAATAAATAGTAAACACTTACGGGTATATCTATCTTTCTGTAACATCATAGTAAAATATAATTTTACCGTTGGAATCGTAACATGCACCGTGTTAACGAATTGTATGAGACTAACTAAGATTTTAGTACATAATATGTTTAAATATCTTGTTGAGTATTGTTCTGACGCATACGAGAGTGGAATAATGATTCTCGAGTCTTTTCCGTGAATCTCGACTTCATTCATCTACGGTTCATTGTTTTGTCATACACTTATTACATCTTCTCACGGTACTTATCTACCTTCTGACACTGTCTATATAACATACCTAGTCATGTAACTTTGTAGTGGTGTTAATATTTACGCGTATCTAAAACGTTTAAGTCATTCATTAGTGTAATGAATAACAGTTTACTAAACATAATGTCGTTCGAATTACGATGTTTAGTGGCTTTGCGGATTTATGACTTGGACGGGTGACCGCTGGAAGTATAACCACTTCATTCCAATGGGGCTGGCAGCGTATGTGTAGCTTTTAATTTTTTTTAATCGTACTGAAAATTTGTGTAGGACGATTTTGTTAAAGAACTAAATTATATGTTTTAAATAAATGGTCCACGTTTTTTATTTAGTTGAAAATATTTTTATACTGGTACAAAACTAGTCATATAATATGATGCGTTTCTTCTAATAATGATCACTACGGAGGTAAAGTGATTTATACTACTGAATAGGGGGAAAATGACAAACTTTATAAATATGAGACATAACATAACAACTGTCATTTCTGTATGCCCTCGACAGACATGTTGTCAGCAATGAAAGAGTGAATTGTAATAAAATGAATACGGTAAACATGTATACTGAAAAATAATTTAATTATGATAATTAATATTAATGTCGGTTTTATGTTTCCTTTTAATGCAACATTATTTAAAAGCACATTTAATAGATTGTAATAAAAGTCTACTAACGTTCATTTTTCTATTATTCATAGAGCGTTATGTCTATTGTATGTTTTTATAAACATACAATAGATGTTTGGGGTGAGTGAATGTTATCGAATGTTTTTACCGAAACATTTAATGAATTTCGGTAAAATAATCAGAAATCATTAATAATTAAATCATTACCCGACCACCACATTATGCCATCACTGTCTTGAGCGCTTTAGTTGGATTGCTAGGCACGCGTGCATTATCCATGTTGTGGTCAAGTACTTATAAGAATATTCTTCACTCACTTTACAGTATCGAGAATTAATAGTTGATTTTTTGAAAGCTTTGCAAAAATGGAAAAAAATGCATTGGTCTAATCGGCCAGTTAGTTTTCAATCGAAAGTTTATTGGGATGTTCCCAAAGTATGCGACAAGTAATTCCCTATTGAATGTTTGAGAAACGTATAAATATTCTGGTTGACATGTATTAATGTGTAGGTGTGTAATAGGCGTAGTCTGTAAGTTTGACAGGAAGCGGCGAGTCCATAGGGAAACGATGTGGTAACTTTGTTCACTTCCCGCGGCCTAGTATCAGACACACCGACCCTCCTTTATTCAATCACAACATTTTATTATTGTCCATTGTCTAGCATTGTCAAGGATTTGTTTATATACATATAATTCAGTATCAGTATATTTCGGCGGATAAATGTTTCGGAGTAACCTGAGTGACTAGAAAGAAATTTTAATGACTTGAATATACAGTAGGCGACGATGAGGCTGTATTTTTTTCTACAAAACTGTAAGTAAAACCAAACTCAATTTGCAAATCATACCAACAATCAGCTTATCGGGTATTGATTAAGTATACGTTGAAAGGGGTCAATTGAATCTATAAATGAATATGGAAACGACTGTAATATTTAGTTGATTCCATTCAAGTGACAGGCTTACATTTCATTAAATTTTACATGGAGGTGTTACTCTTAATACTATTTCGAAAATTTCTGCTTATACAATTGTTTTGGCTAGATTCATTGTAAATGCAACTATTGTGATTAATTGTCCCGACCTTTGCTTACAAACTCGTTTATACATGTATTTATATAATAATTATTCAAAGGTATAGTACGAAAAATGAATTTAACAGCGTTAATACTTATTTTGACTAAGTCAATATTGAGATTGCTTTCTGAGCTTTTTAAATACTTGTGAAATAAAATGCTCGGTCACGTGGCCAATCAAGCTTTTTTTCACTGTCGAGTATTATATAATGTCGGAATAATCATCTAAAGTAAACGAAAAGCTCAAAGCTTCGTCGATATCTTTTTGTGTATCTACTTAATTGTTAAGTTCCGGTACGAATCAGTCGTGCTTGTGATATTTGCTGAAGAGTGCTTTAAGAGTTCGTCGTGCCTTGAGCTGATATGCCACATTATTTGATTTGGTTACACTTTGCAGCCTTCTTTCATACTGCTATCGCGGTCCTTCGCTGCGTTTCTAAATCCTTCCGATGTTTAATTTATAATTGTAGCTAATTACTAAATATTCTGAAGTCACATTACAAATATACAAAGTTTAAGCTCTGACAGGCCACGGCTTAAAAGGCAACAAATAATAATGATTTATATACCGTTTCAGCAGATATCATAATGGTAGTCCTGTAAATCGTGATTTATGGGTCTTATGTTATATCTATAAGTTTGAGAAATAATACAACTAGACAGCCAATCGCGTTTTCTGATACGTGAAAATTAAATCCAATCAAAGAATATTTATAAGTAAGCAAAAACATATTATTCCTACAATCCACAGTTTCATTGGGAACTTACAAAGTATGTGTTAATTATTTTTATATTTCACTTGGAAAAGAAGTAGATATGTATCACATTGTGTGAATGAATTCTTTTTGTCATTGTTTCTGAACGTTACTACTGATATGTTTTTGGATCCTCCGTATTGAATATACTCGTTCATGCTGGGTAAAATTATCGATATTACAGTAGCATAAGATGCTTGTATAATATAATTTATTTGTTGATATTGCAAAAATGGTTCGTTTGGTTGTTTAACTTGCTCTTCCCTGAAGATTAAATTCTTGTTGACTTAGCATTGAAGCGTCTCAATCAACACTGCCGTAGATAATATTGGTTTTGTGTGAGATTGGCTTCGGTCCATCCGCCATCATCCTCCGCGACCGAGACAATCGCCAACACAGAGCTTTAAATCGATCATCTTTGCTCAAAATTCAGCGACAAGTGCTTGCTGTGCGATTTGCGAATGATCATTGTATCAAATCTCGTTTATTATTCGCCATTTCTTAGCGGAGGTTATCAACCACATTGTTGGTCTCTATCTGTTTGTATTTCTCTATTAATATAGACGGGAAAGATTTGATCTTAATGCTGTTTATATGTTATCATATAATACAAAACGTAGATTTCTTTTTTGCTAAAAAGCTATTATTAATAAGCTCAAAAATGTTAAGGTTAATTTAATTTACCAGTATCTTAATTATGGCGACTTTTATAAATTTAGTTAGCCTCTGTGCTGTAGGCTTTGTGCTTTATTAAATTAAATTAAATACAAAAAGAGTGATTGGATGACAACCAATCGTCGTGAAAAAAACTGTCATGCTAATTCTTCTTATTATCGTGATCCATATTTCGGGAGTGGACATTTACAAATCATGGAGTTATATATAATCCATTTTAAGAGTTTCTGATTTGTATCCGTATGCTTCGCTTTCGGTGCGGACATACTGTACGATATATGAGGTTTTTTTCTCACATGTGCAGGTTTTGCTATCATATTATTTATTGCTTCATCTACGGCGACTTCAATTGTACTGGGTTGTATCGTTTTGCATGGAAAATTTCATACCCTTGTAAAACATTGATGACCTTTTCACGATGGCGAATTCTGGTACCACACAAATAATGTTCACTCTCTTTCTTTTTGTACATATTATATAAATAGTCTACTGATCATAGGTCTCACAGTATTTCACAAATTTTACGGACCAACTTGCCATCTTTGCCATCATTGTTAATCTTTAATAGTCTGCTGTTGTATTCATGTATCCTTAGGAATTAATTTACTCATGTATTTCTTACATCAGACTACTTGATTATAGCTAAGTTTCAGTTAAGTATTTATATTAGCCTTATAACATTTTAATAAACGTGTTTTTTATCTTGTTTCCAGGGTTTGTCTCCTGTTCACCATCACCTTGCAAACATGGAGGCACTTGTGTCTCTTCACCAAGAGCTGAGTCATACTGCAAGTAAGTGTCACAGCTATGAAATTATTATCTCTTTAGTATAGTATGGTTTAGGTGAAAGCTCTTAATTATATATATTTTTTTTATACCATGTTCGCTCCCAACGTGGAGCATATGGATCTAC
>JAGVSQ010005295.1:0-17954 GCA_022683975.1 Rhyacophila evoluta
AATGAAATTCGTCCTTGTGGCAACCAAGTCGGATGGCCCGATGGGTCCAACAGCTCGTTGGACCGACTTGAGTAACTCTTCCCGCTCCGTATTCAATAATTCTTCGTATTTTTCTTTCATATCCGCACCCTAAGTGGAGCATATGGACACCACGTGCCGCCTCCAGGAATCCATGTCATCCACCAGTATTCTTGCGTCCTCCCAGGTCATACCTACATCCCGAAAGTCCACCGAATATATTCAGCATATAGTATTTAGCGGCCTTCCGGAACGCCGATGACCGGTTGGCTTAAAAAATAGACAGGTCAGGTTCAGACTCTCTTGAGGCATCCGCAAAATGTGGCCAAACCAGGTCCAGCGTCGCAACTTCACTTTGTCAGTGATCAGTTAACGGAACTGAACTCTTATCTTCTCATTTCAAACAAAGTCATACCACCGTATCCTCCTGTAATATAGCAATGCTATTGCTTTAGAAATAGTTCTGACTCCTTTGATCAGAGTTGATTTGATAGTATAAATTTACTCAACATTATTGTTAAAAAATAATATTGAACAACCCAATTCAAATTATAAACGGCCACTAGTATTATTATTATATTTTATTCTATAATTGGATATGGAACAAAATAATATACTTATTTTATATTATTTAGTGGATATGGAAAAAAAATCTTAAAACTTTCTCACTTCACTACTCTTTTAACTTTTTTAACCGAATACACAGCAAAAAACTTTCATTGTTTTGTGCTTGGATATTTATTAATATTATATTAGTCTTTGCCCATAAACCTTGGAATTAGTTGTATTTAGTGTATCTGTTGTTTATAAATAAAACAATATATCGATAGAATACATTACATACATTTATTGAAAAAATGTTTGAAAGTGGTATTATGATAATTATTAAAGGTATGGTCAAAAAATATTTGTAAATAAGTAACCTTATATAAAAACTTCAAACCACATGAACGCTTTGCAGATATTTTTTTTGCGAATTGTTAATATGCGGGTTAGAAAAAACAGTGATTATTTCTTCTAGGTATATATGTTTGATTGGGTGTCTTTCTTACATTAAAGTACATATTGTGTGAAATAAAATGAAAATTCTCAATTTGTGGCTTGGACTTCCTCTGCTTTGCTATATCCATTTGGTAGTTGAAAGTGAGGATGCGCTCGGAGCATTGCTTTACAAGTTATCTATGGTTTCAGCTTTATAAGTAAATAAAATACACCTGTGACAGCCGCTAAAGTGGCTCGTCGCGGCGAAATTGCCACCGCAAAGATTGTTTACCTACAAGCTCATGTTTTTTTTTATTTTTATTAGGTACGCAAACCGAACTGTCCGATTGGGAATGATTTATGCAGATGGAAAATATCAAGCGAAGCATTTTCAATTCCGTTCGGAAAATATCAACTCGATCGCGATTCGTAATGCGAGAAAAACAACTTTTCCACTCGAAAAGGCGGTGATCCGATATCAAATATTACAATCTTTCTTCAGACGTATTACGATTGTTTATCGACATAATCAATAAGATGAATATATATACGCTACATAAAATTATGCCATTTAATTTGAATTCCATTCAATTTTCGGTTGACGAGCCTTTTGAGATGCCGTCATGTTACGTCAGAGAAAAAGTGAGTGACCTTGGTGTCTTTTTCTACATACGTTAGAAAGAGACACCAGGGTTTACACGTTTTTTCAAGGTCATGATATTAAAAAAGCAACAAACATGGATAATACATAATATCGATTATGGGATGGGAATAAGGACGTAATCTTCAGTTTTTTCGATAATCACTTATGCATACAACTTAACAGACGTTCTATCAAAATGATAGCTTGTCAAATTTACCACCAGAAAATAGTTCTTCTACCACATTAATTTTATTGATTTTTCTTAAATAACTGTTTGAATTAATGTTGTCGCCCCGGTAGCGTAGTTGGTAGCGTGCGCGCTTAGCAATCTGGGAAATGCAGGTTCGCTTCCCCATCTGTTGGATTTAAAAAATCATAAAAATGCAGGGCTAGATGTCCATTGGGTTAATTAATTGTCTGACAAACAATTCTCATGAAAAATAATCAGTCAAGACGTCTTCAAATTGTGGACATATACTTTCGGAGTGGATATCTTCAAACTGTGTAGATCCATATGCTCCACCATGGGAGCGAACAGGGTATTAAAAAGAGAGATCCTTGATGGTGCCCATAAGCGCCTATGCGCCTCGGGTAATTTCCATGTTGCTGGTATCCTGAGTCGGTTCTGGCTGTATCTGTTGCTTACGCCGGAGGTTTCCAACCCGAGAGGTGCGAACTATTGCCAGGGGAGGCGCCAAAATGTTTTAATAAAGTTTTTATTATTTAAAACGTGTCTATTTTATTATATCTCTTAAAAAAATAAAATGTAGGAAAACACGAAAGAAAACCATTTTTCTCAGCTAGGCGTAGTAGCATAACGGTTGGATCCCGCTGCCTTACACTACTGTTTACGCACTTTTGGTTGCAAACATATAATTTTAGATTATTCATAATTAATTTAATATTACAGTATATCTTTTACTCCCGGGACATTCTCGTCGGATAAAGTAGATCGCTTCTCGATGTTTGACCTCCGGGATACATCTGATTAAGACCAGGTGTAAGGACGGGGCGGGTGGACGGTGGGCACATTAGATAGTGTAAAAGTAGCACTAATTTTCAAATCCGTTTTCTGAAAAACGACAATACTTGATTTATACCATTATTGCATTAAAATACGAAATAATTTATAAAAATTATTGACAATGACCAATATTTGACAACTCTAGTGTCAAAATCAGTAAGCACCTCTGCCATGGCTTGATTAACATTGAAAGAGCTTATATACATATATAAAAAAACATTTTTCAATACAGTAAAACTCTATTGATATAGAAAATACAGAATCATGCGCTGGAAAAAATAATTTACATTTGTCTGAACTAAAAGCTCATGGCATTCATTTCATTTTTTTATTTCAACTACACGACGCGGTAAAGCACAAACTGCGACTCTGCAAATTGAAGCAGCTTTGAACAAAATGTCGGAATACATAAATGTACTTATAGTACATTTTAAAACATTAAATATGTCCCCATATCAATGTGATTGCTTCGCGGTATCACATCAAACTTGCAGTTATATAAGAAGTCGACGCCGGAAATTGTTCAACGTAATTCTACGGTAACGGATATAAACGAACGCGGCAAAAGAATTTCTTCTTCATAGTTCTACTCAATCGACTATAAATCACGTTATGTTACCGCCACAGCAGATTATCGGAAATAGATAAATATACTATGACGAGCTTTGTCTGACATCATGAACTAACATATTCCTTCTAAATAAACTTTTTTTTTACCATGTTCGCTCCCAAAGTGGAGCATATGGATTTAAGCAGTGTGAAGATATCCAATCCGAAAGTGGAGTATACGGATCTCCGCAATGTGAAGACGTCTTGGCAGATTGTTTTTCACGAGAATTGTTTATTAAACAGTTGCTCAACCCAATAGGCATCTAGTCCTGCATTTTTTTATTTTAAAAATCCGACAGATGGGGAATCGAAACCACATTCTCCGGATCGTAATCGCGCACGCTACCAACTACGCCACCGGGGAAACAAACTTACGCGTATGTATAATAATATATACAATAATTCAAGTGTCTGTTTCCTTCGTATTACAAATAAAGTAGGCAATGTTAGGATATTACATTTTTTTTAAATATGCACATTTTTTAATTAAAATAAACTTTTTTTTTGTTTCACAATTGTATTTTTTTCAGTGTACAAATATCTGTAATCCTTTCAATTTCTTTTCGTAAATTAAAATTTTATGACTTTAAGAACACGAGACGATAATTTAGGAGAAATATTTACGGGTATTTATTTCGAAAATGTATTGTTAACTGTACCAACGAAAAAAAATCTTAACCCATCCCATTAATCCCAATTACCGATAAATTGTCTTATTTTTTGTAAATTGATATTTCTATCCGTATAATGATACTTTCATTATTTAAAGTCCAGTATGAATCGATGTAATATATTTGTAATTCCAATGTTTTGTTCATCTGGCATTATCTTAATTATGTCACAAAATATTTCATGGTGATTATTCATTACGTCAGTAATCAGGGGATTCACTAACATCACCACTTCCGTTTACTGACTGATAGTATATCTCCAAACTTTATTATTGTAGATGTAATGCCTTGTAACCCAGTGCTGCAATAATTTATACCAGCAGTCGGCAACCAGCGGCCCACAAGGTGTTTTGGTTATTGTAATCGAAAATTCTCGAAATAATCGAATCTCGTGAATTTCAAAAATGTTGTCCCTTCAATATTTAATTTAAAATTACCAAAAAATTAACGGGCGATATTCCTGCTAAATTTTACGAATTGTCGATTTTCTCGATATTGCTGAAGAATATTAAGTAAATAAAAATTCTCGAGATAAAAGAAAAATTTTTCGGTCTAAAAAAATTGAAAAAGTCGAAAATTACAATCAACAGTTTTGGTGCGGCCCGTACCTTAACGACATATGGCCCAAGTGCGGTCCATACTAGAATAACATATTGATAGCTTAATTGACAAACCAGCTAACTCCACTCATGGTCGAAAATCTATTCATCAAAATGTTCAGATTTAACCTTTCTATCGCACACAGGACGCACGAAATTCATAAAAATGGGAATACGTAAAATTACCCGCACACATCATCCAACTCCATACAATAACATAAAATAATGTATATAACATAAAATAATAACGTAAAATATTTTGTTGCTCCTGAAAATTTTATAAAAGTGGAGTTGGCTGGTTTGAAGATTAAGCTATCGATATGGCCCAAGTGCGGCCCGCACTAATCTCCATGTAAAGTATTTAGCTCTCTTACAACAAAAAGTTGCCGACCCATGACTTAAATGGTCATGTACCTTTTTAATGCGTTTGTATAACATAATCTATTAATAAATGATTGCCACTTTTTACTTTTAACTATTTTATTATATTTACAAAATAAATCACTTAATTGTTTTGTCATCTGAATTGATATGAAATTGGAATTAATGTAACACAAAAATAAAAAAAATTCTTTTAACAGTTTCATTATTTTTATATTAATTTCTTTTTAAATCTGTGTTTTCTATATTTTTTAAAACAAAATTAAAAAAAGCTCATACAAACTTTCAACAACTACTTTTTACAAAAACAATAGATTTGCTTAAAAGTATTATCATACGTATTATAATATAATATAAATATTAGAGTTAATAGGTAATCGGTTAAAAGAATTCTTGTCACTCTTTATAAAATTTTAATTGACAAATATTTTGTTACTTAGTTCTAGTTATATTTTATCTCTCAAAGCAATAATTATTCACTTTACGCACTTCATTAGTTGTATTATATACGTTAAGTTCTTATAAAATTTAGTGAGAAATAAATAGTGAGCGTAAATCTATTACAGTACTGTGTGATTTTATTTTAATAATAATATGATACTTCACCCAAATAAACCAATGCGATAAGTATTATTATTTATAATTAATTTTGATTGTACATTTCTGCTGATATGTTGTCATTTATTACGTTTATTTTCTAAATATATATTAACTGAAATATTTTACCGGCTTGTTATTACGAGATCGTTCGGCTTTAACAGCCAGTTGAATATGACTCAGACACATGTTTTTGATATAGCAACACCGAGCTCTTCAGCCATCGCCCAGCTAACGGTGTCATGGCGGTTTGACTTATAATAGCGTTTTTGCAATAACTTCCTAGTTCATATGCTGGCTAGCTGTGAAATTGTTATATTTTTTTTATATTAATTACCGCAAAAGCATAGAAAGCGATGCGCGAGTACAAGATAGTGGTGTTGGGCAGCGGGGGTGTCGGGAAGTCCGCTCTGACAGTGCAGTTCGTGCAAGGCATCTTCGTGGAGAAGTACGACCCCACCATCGAGGATAGCTACAGGAAGCAAGTGGAGGTGGACGGGCAACAGTGCATGCTCGAGATCCTGGATACGGCAGGCACGGAACAGTTCACGGCGATGCGGGACCTGTACATGAAGAACGGTCAGGGTTTCGTGCTCGTGTACTCGATAACGGCGCAGTCGACGTTCAATGACCTGCAGGACCTGCGGGAGCAAATCTTGCGGGTCAAGGACACAGACGACGTGCCCATGGTGCTGGTAGGCAACAAGTGCGACCTCGAGGCCGAGAGGGTGGTGGGAAAGGAGCAGGGGTCCAACCTCGCGCGACAGTTCAACTGCGCCTTCATGGAGACCTCCGCCAAAGCCAAAATTAACGTTAACGATACATTCTACGATCTAGTGCGACAAATCAACAAAAAGTCCCCGGAGAAGAAGCAGAAACAGAAAAAGAAATCTCTCTGCGTCGTGCTCTAAGACTGTCCCAGCGACCGTTGATTCCGCACACAGATACCTACGTATATCGTATATATATTTAAGTGATAAGTTGAAAGACTCTCTTTAAGACTTGTTCCCGTCGAGCCCGGAACGCGCATTCACAAGGAACGTTTACTTTTTATACTTTGGAATATTTTATCTCGACTCTCCATATCAGATCTCTCGATCCTGCTTATCGCGACGCTCGTCGGAAGGAACTTTAGAGAGAACGAAATTATGGAAACAAATAATATGAATTTTATGGATAATTTGTCAAATATATTAAAATTGTTAAATAATTCAATTATATTTAATGATAATGTGATAACTGAGACTCCATAGCTTAGCCCTCGGACGGGAGGCGGGCCCCGGGCGCGGACCGCATTGCCAAATGTAATAGAGGGACCCTGTAAGTAAATGAATGTTGATTTTGATGTCTGTAGTGCGTAGATGATTAGCGTCCCGGCCGTGGAGTTTCAGTTGGTTCGAGGGCACGCCGCACTTTCACTCCAGATTATTTCTTATTTCTTTCCTTCACACTGGCTCCTTCGATGTCAATGTTTTTCGCTTTACTTATTCATACGTTAATCATTTCGATAATGTTAAAAATATGTTTTTCATTATTTTGTCTCCGTTCATGGACGGCGCGTCACGGTTGGAGCCGTGAAATGCGGGTCCGAATTTCACATATTTTTATATAAATCCCCGCCCGATTACGTTGAAAGTTTACCTTTATATTTTTATCGTCCCGCCTGTTATGTGAATATCTCCTCCATTATTTTTACAATGGAACGGCGCTCTGCTGAAAGACGCCCGCCGCGAAAAACTCACATCGAATGCCCGTACAAAAGTGTTAAAGTTTTCGAAAACCCAATGTTATTGCTGTGCGATTATTTCAATTCAATTACAATAATGGGAAACTGCCCACAAACAAAAATTAATGTTACATATTGGTAATTTTAAGAAAACTGACAAAAACTAATTTGTATGCAAAAAAAACAGGTTGTCATCTGTAGAAATAATATTTTTGCAAAATTATTTGTAATATGATAATTTACATTCCACGCATATTTGTAACAGAAGTAATGGAACAAAATCTATTTTTGTGCTATCTTTTACTCAAATATACTAAAATTTGAAACCAATTCCATTTATTAAAATAAACACTACTTTAATGTTTTTTCATATCTTTTTAATTTCTTTTGAGTTTTCAAGCATATATTGCTATGTCAACATCTGCTTTGTTATCATTGATGTTTTATTAAAAGACCAAAATTGAAGGTAAACAAATAGCTTCAGCTTCGTGTTTATTTTATTAAACAGTTTTCTAGATTAAATCATATAGAAAAGCTTTCAATTTTGCATCATTAATCAAATGACCAAACATGTAACATCAATCGTTGTCTGTATGCAGTGTCCGATTGGAGAAAGTCACGGCGGGCGCCTTGTTGAAGAGTAGCCATCAGAATCAGTTCTGTGTTGTTAAATTGTGTTAAATAGAGTGAAGAAGCGGGTGGAATTCGAACTGTCAGCTTTTAATTGTCTGCCCAATAAAAGAATAGTCCAGCATTAATAGTGTAATTAGTGAAACGGCAGCGGACAGAGTTCAATTGAGTTCCCCCTCCCACAGCCGGTGCAGGAGTGAGGGAGACGCGTCTGTGTGTGCTCACCAACACCGGCACAGACCGCGTGACTCACTCCTCCAGCGGCCCTCACAATATCCTCATGTCAGGTCATGATTGTACAGCTGTGTTAGTTACTCATCCGCAGGGATATCTATATTAATGGGAAAACATCTATTCCGTTGTCATTATTCTGTATGGTTAAATAAAAGACGGGATTATTCTTCCTTTTTATCATTGTGATTTTATTGACCTCTTACATCACCTAATGTGTCATGCTTTTAATACATTTTCTATTATCCTGACTCGTTACAATTGTGACCATCGATTTGCTACCTTTCAACGGTAATGATTTATTCTAAATCTGAGGTGCCTACTGGAGTACATGCATTGTCAAAACTAAACACTAAACGCTCATCCTGACTGTATTTGTCAACATTCTAGACATAAAAGAACCGACACAGTCTTCAAAACATAACTATATTCAATGAATAATATAAAGAAAGTTTTCTACGGTATCAAGAATAATTCAATTTTAACAGAGTTAGTAATACATTATAGGTAAATTTATTTAAGATATAAATAAAAATATCTCAATGAAACATGAGTCATACTGGCAATTAAGTGAGTGTAAAATTAATTAACCATTTCGAAAAAAGGGTGGAAGGATCTTTGTTAGTAGGTACATACAATTCAACAAGAAATAATTGGTGACAATGCTATTATAATAGTACTTAAGTATTTTTTTTAA
Source organism: Rhyacophila evoluta (assembly GCA_022683975.1). Lineage (NCBI taxonomy): Eukaryota > Metazoa > Arthropoda > Insecta > Trichoptera > Rhyacophilidae > Rhyacophila > Rhyacophila evoluta. The sequence goes on from JAGVSQ010005295.1 coordinate 8,808, forward strand.
CTTTTATCAGAGTTTGATGAATCTGTTTCTGTCCAAAATGGATTATATATAATTTATTAGCAACTTTTGATTAGATTAAAACAATCAAAATATCTTGTTGTTTTGTATTTGAACAGTATCGATTAAATATTGATAATCAGGTAAAAATTGTATAAATACATTCCTATCAGTGTAATAGCTCAATGTATTGGACCCCTATAGGAAAACAAGCCGGCCACCTTAATCATTCCAGAAAAAATGATAACATTACATAAATGTATTTTTGTAATTATTGTAATAAGAAATGTTGCTAAAAGAATTTAAAGATAACTAATTTCAGATTAGCTTGCATGAAACAGAAGAGCGCATCAAAATTGAATTCATTTTTATTATATTCTGTATTTCTGAAAGCAAGCTGACTATTTGTATTAATGAGTTTTTAAAGCTATTTTCACTCTGATTTCATGTAGATTTAAATAGTGTGGAAAATTAATAGCTAATTTTTTATGATGGTTATCAGCCCAGTGGGCATCCAGTCATGTCTTTTTGAATAAAAATATATGTAACTATCTGCGACCTCTGGTATTAAGCATGTACACTTACAGCGAGATGACAAATTACTGAGAACTGGAATGTAAAGTGTCCAATGTTTTGCGAAGGGGATAACCTTGCCATTGATCTATATTTCGATTGAAGTTTTCTAGTTTTTTGCTTTAGCAGATAACAATTCGATCCTTCCACATGGCGAGTTTTGCATTTGCCATTCCCGCCGAATGAAGCAAGATCTTCTTTTGAAGATAATGCTCACAATTGGGAATTGCAAACAAATTATATGTACGAAGAAATCATGCACAATTATAAATTGATTTCGATAAAAAACTACAGTTGAAAGGTACACCAAATCAACAGTTGAACATGGATTTCTTATAAAATTTAAAATAACGGACTTCTCAGTAATTATAATAATAATGCAATATGGTTGTTTTTAACCTAAGTGTGAAGTATATGATGACAATTTTGTAACTTTCAAGGTAATATATATATATACACAGAAGGTATAACTTTTTTATTTGTTAAAATACTACTATAGAATATGTTATGCTCACTTTAATGTTATGCAAAAGAATGGCATTATGTTTTGTTATTACAATTACAGTAGACTTGTTAAACCGGGTAAATTCCCAGTCAATTCATACATAAAATACAATAATGAAATCATTTGTAAAAATGAAAATTAAGATAAAGTTTTTTCAGTTTTGCTGCCTTTTGTCAAAATTTATTATGAACATTTGACAAAAAAATATGTTAAGACTTCACTGTCTTGCTATTTAAGTATTTAAACTTGACTTAAGCATTACTATTATGATTTTTTCAATGGACCAGACTATGTTCTGTGATTGTGAAATAAAGAAGAAAAAATAGCATATTTCAACATATCTAATACAATCAATTCTGAACTAATCATTTAAATCAATTTGTTAGAAGTCAAGGAATCATAGTCTATTTGAACAGAAGTAATCATGGTATTGAAAATTATTTGACTAACATAGGTCTACTTCTCAAAGTTATGTATTATAGAGAGAGCTCTAGTGTTCTGGGAAGTGATTAATAAACGAAGATTATCGATGTATATAATATTTAACAGGGAAATCAAAATCTCAATAAAGAAAATGTAAACATTAAACAGCTACAGTTTACATAATTATTATAACCTATTGAACTTTTTTTATTTCTAAACTTCATTACACGTAGTACATAGTATTTATTTATCGAATTGATTTGACACAGTTAATTTTCTCTTGCAATTTGACAAACTTGCGCTAATTTCATTTAATATTCGTGAAGAGTTAAAAAGAGAAAATAAAGACAATTTTTTTTGAGAGAAATATCTTTCCTTTTTATTAAATTTTGATAGTTTATCAAAATAATATTAACTTTTCCAATGTCATTAAATTCATCTAGACGGTATTATTCATTGATAAACTTAAACTCACTTAACGCCTATGAAAAAAATATAAGAATCTACAACAGGAAATAATAGTGGTTACCCGCATTCAGTGAATTCAAATCGAAAGTGTTGAAAACTCTACTGATAAAGCCTGAACAGTCTTAATAAGAGTCTGTCGGTGATTTGTGGAGTTTTGCAAACTACGACGTGTCTTAAATTCTTTCCTACTATAACCTCTTTACCTATCGAAGATTTGTGAATTTTTTCACCGAACCATAGACATCCTGTCCTCATTCTTGAAATACGTTAAGAGTAATAATTCTACTTGATAATACTTCTATGGTAATTCATAAACTTCTATATAATTTTTTGTACGGTATTTTTTTAAATTTTGCTACATGATTTAAACCGAAATGGCAGTGGTCGTTAAGGTATCTCCTTTTAAGGTTTTAAAACTACACATCTAATGAGCTATCAAAAATTCTAATTATCTAAAATCATTTGTGATTTCTATTTAAAATGAATCATTTTAGTTTGTACAAAATATGCCCATTTTTTTATTCTCTGCAGTATTTGGTTTCAATTTAACACCTGAGCAAGATCTTGTATCAAAGTTAGTCTATATTTATTTATATCAACCAGATAACTGAAATATGCTTAGTAATTTTTCCATGTTATGCTGATATTCATCTATTCTAGAAAACAAATTAAGAATTGTTTCCCAAAATTTAGACACTAATACATTACTAAATAAAATTGATAACACGTTTTGAACAAAATTTATCAAACAGTTATCTGGTTTTGTGCTGGGTAAAAAATCACCAGCGGTGATTAGAACACATCCTTCCGATCCCATAGCCAGTTCATAATTCACGCGTGATGTAATATGTCTCTAAAGTCATATGCTACTAAAATATACGAATGTCTGATGAAAATGATAATTTTTACTCGAATTCCATTGTCCCCGGCTTTTGGGCAAAAATGGAAACAGCTATTTTTTTAAACGACTAGTTATTTTTAACAGCAATGTAATTCATTGATCAAGTATATTTTTGCCATATTAAGAACGATAATATGTCCTTAAACACTGAATCCTAAATTAGACTCCAGGTTGCAGATCAATATTTTAATGTATTTGTGTTCAATATTAAATACCAATTGACACACTCTTGTTTTTTTTATCACATTACTTGATCAATTGATATACAATGCATTAAATAGATGCAGATATTTGACATTTAAGAGTTGTAAAATTCTAAAATAGTTCTGGAGTATATTATGCAAACTGCCCTTGTCTGAATCTGACATCTTATTTTTTATCAAAACCGTAACTAATGAAGTATTAATTTAATACCATTGTTACCAGAAAATAAATTAAATAATACTATTATATTTCCACAAATAAAATGCAAATAGACATTAAAAGTCTTAATTATAATATGCGGAACTCGTATTATAGAGCCTGTGTTATTATTTAAATATAATGGTTTTCCATTAAGAGTTAACAACAGGCAAAATTGATTGATTAAAATCAAAAACACGAGGCTGAGTGATGAGAATTCCGATATTCAGCCTAGTTGCGGAGGTTGAGTTCATTTAGAGGATTCATAGTCATCACTGAAGTGTGGGAGACTGTGTGTGAGGGTATTATCCAGTTTCCTTGCTTCATGTTCCAGCAGCAGAGAATCGAGGGCGGGTTCCTGAAATTATAAAATATCCAATAAGAAACCCAGAAGAGTTATTAAAAATTGGCAACACTAAATATTAATATATCTCACATTTAATCTGCGGCAATTATGTTTCTTAAGAAATAATAATTTAAGACAATTAACATATAAAGTGACTTTTATTTAAGTCCTAGCTGAGAGCAAAGTAATGGACAGGATCAGGATACAGCGATAAAAACCTGGCAGGATAGGTATGGCGCGTCGACTAAAGGCAGATGTTTTTTTCCAAATATTAAATAGTATATGGAGATAAACAAGCTGACTCCAGACCACCTCAGCCTCAGTTTCATCTTGTTGAGCAGTCAACATGTTCTTGTGACTAACCGGAACAAGATGCTCATCATATTCTGTTGGAATGTGTACAGAATCGGGAAGAGTCACTAAAGTTGGATTCATCAAGCCGTCCGACTTGGTTGGTATGAATAAAAATTTCATTGCTTTTAAAAAGTTTCCAGCGTCATATGGTGAGCATGATGATTTTTTAACATAATCACTTGACTGAATAAGTCGCTATTTTGCATTTTATTTATTTTAATGTCTACACACTTTAGTGTGTGGTAACTTAAGTCTGCGGTGATTTATATTCACTCCCGGGACATTCCCATCAAATAAAGTAGATAGCTTCTCGATATCAGTGCTTCGGGATATGCCTGATTAAGAACAGATGTAAGGACAGGGTGGGTAGATGGAGTGCGCATTTGTTCGCGTCCGACCATGTACTACAAAAATTAGAATTGTTAAAATTTCAATAACTGTCGAAGAATACTTCTGAAAACATTTATGAAAAGTTAGGATATTGTCATATATCAACCGACATGTATTAAAATGAAATGCACTGTAAAAAAACTCACACTTGAAAGGTTAAGTAAGATAATGCTCTTTTAGCGGTTATCCTTTTGTGAATTTTAGAAAAATGATCTTATGTCACGCATTTGAGATCTATGGTTAAACCATTCATCCATTTTATTCATGTGAATTTTCGTGTAAACGAACTTGATAAACTAGTAAGTATCATTTGTATATTGTCAAAATGTGCTCTATTTACAGGCATTAAAAACTATGTATATTAAATCATTTTGCACTAATTTAATATATTTTTATTATAATCTGATTTACACTTCTATGACCTAAAAGTATTTAGAGATAAAACCTATATTGGAGGTCAGACTAACTACATGAATAATGAATTTCAAATGATGAATAGATGAGTCATCTAAATACCTGAGTATTTAAAGTATGACTTCGTGATGACTCAATACCTTTCCATGTAATGAAAATTAGGTTGGCTTGCTCACCATTGATAAAAAAATAATTAGTTTTAAAAATTGTTACTCAAATTTATGAAGCCCATAATTATAACATTTTGTTGAATTTATTATATTGCGTGAAAATTTAAATCGTCGCCAAGATCACCTAACTCCATTTGTTGGTTTAAGTCACTTTGGTAATTATCTTCTTGTATCATTAGCACAGCTTTTTACTTACACATATTTTTATAAAATGTGCATAAATTATGTGTTGTATACAAAGATGTGGCAATAACACAAAGTGACTTAAACCAAAATATTTAAAAAATAAAGGTTAATTATTAGTCATTCACTGAACCTAGAGAACACGTCCTGTGGATGAATGTATTTTATGTTGAAATATCTTGGTCACCTGAGAAACAGTACGCAGAGAATCACCAAGGGCCGTCCTTAAGCGTTGCATGTCGCGGCCATGCCGTCCAGTCCGTAACACAAATAGCTGCCTTCGTCGAGCCTCCTGAGACAGCTGACTGCGCAATGCTTGGATCTAAGCAACATTTTATTTCACATAATTGCATCCATTATTTATAAATGTTTTAGAACGGTATATACTGCAATCATTATTTATTGGCTTCATATCAAAACAATTCTTGAAAAATGAAATACTAATTTTTTGGTGGGTTTGTTTATTATCATATTCTTCAAAATATGTATGCCAAATAAATAAAAATCTAACATAATAGATAAATTTAAAATATATATAAAGTCACTGGATAAAATATCTACAAAAATCACTTCATTTACACAAACACCTCAATGGAAGCACACAATAATGAGAGGATATTTTCCTACTAATTGATCATGAAGAATATTTTATAATCGGGAAGATAAATAAGCCAGAAGCACAAATATTACCTCATATCCACTGCTTGATGTGAAAACAATGTAGGTAGGTACTAGTGCTACTTAGTTATTTTGTTTAAATTTTTTTAAGGTGTACGAAAACAGTGAAAGTGAATAGTTTAATATTGAAAAAAGGTTTTTTTATTGTGACATAAACGTATCTAACCAAAAAGTATTTTCTTTAGTTCTCAAAAACATAACTTAAGATTAACGAGTCGACGTGTATATGATAAGAAAATAGTTTTATTATAGTTTATAAATTGACATATTTTAACCACAGTCAATCGTAAATAAAATTGTGGAATGAATCATTAATTGAACGTTGACTATTCTTAAAACATTTTGATGGTGGATATAGTTAGAATCATAGAAGTGAAAATAATAAAGTCATCGTTACCTGTGACTCCAGTCGTAGTATCTGTTGTCGGTAATTGCTCTCACGGGATTCAAGTAATCTTTCCGCCTGTAGGGCAGCTGCTCTTAATCGATCGCATTCTTCTCGAAGAACGCCACCAGATCTTGGATGATTGCCCTCCAAGCCTTTAGAGCGAACTATCGATAGTTCTGCTTCCTGTAATATTTTTTTTTTACATTACAATGATTATTTCTAATTTGAATATTTGAATATTGTTGCCAATGTTGGCACATTTTTGTATTAACACGCATAGTTTGTACACATTTTATAAACATATGTGTTAGTACAAAAATGTGCCAAGAGATTGTAAAAAATAAAACTATACTTTACGAAATGACTCGAACCAACAAATCGAGTAACGTATTCCTGCAATATTGGCGACGAAATGTAAAAATATTGTGTAATGTATATTTTGAAAATTAAAAATAGAATACCTTTTCTGCAAGCTGATTCTCCAAGCGTCGTATTTTGTTTTTAAGATCACGATTCTCCCGTTCAAAAAGGGCCGTCAAAGGATCAGATAGATCAGCACCTAACGAGTGTAGGGCAAGGTTTGAGTCCCGCAGAATATTAGAATCTCTTGAAGCTAACTTTAGGTCCCGAACAGAGGATGCTCCTATGACAGAATCTGTGTCAGAATACACAGACTTCTCAGGTCTTTCGTAACTTTTACTGCGATAAGACTTAGAGGCGCGCTTCTCTGCTTCTAGTTGTCGGATTTTATCCTGAAGTGAATCCACTTTGGCACGAAGCTCTGAGCGGTCTCTTTGTGTAGCATGTAGTTCTCTTTCTGTTCCGCTGTCTATTTCTTTCCCATCCCAGTTAGACAGACGTAATTGAGACTCTAATGTCGATCTGAAATATAACAAACATTACAGTCACCTGAAGGTCCATTGGGTGTACTCAAAGAAAAGGATGTTAGAATGGTGTAGAAGGGAATAAAATAAGCCAGTAATAGAAGTTTCAAAACCACCATATGCATGCAGTAACCGGAATGATTAAAACGAGATGAAGATAGTTGTACGTTTATTCTTCATTATTATTATGATTAGTGTAATTACTTAGCTAATAAATATGTCACCTTTGAACTTCAACATTGGCTAGCTGGTTGTTTAGACGATGCACTTGGTCTTGCAGCTGTTGTTTGTCTCTCTTCACCTCACCCAGCGACTTCTTGATCGCTTCCAGCTTTTCATTGAGAATTCTCTTATCACTATCACAGCCTCCCAGTGATTTCTGTAACTGTTTGAGTCTATCAAGGGAAGAGTGCTCGCGACTCTTAGCCTCTGTTAATTGCCTCTGAATGCGGTTTAATTCAGCGCGTAGTTCACTCTCGGCTGCCGCTGCTTTCTGAAGAGAAGCACTCAGCTGGTCAACAGTGGATTTGAGAGATGTACATCTTTCTTCCAATGTTTGAACTGTTCGTGCTTGATTGTCACAGTGCTCTTGAAGTTTCTGCAAACAGAATTTACTCATAATGATAAACTCAAATTTTGGGTTATTGAATACCAAAATGATGTATCATTTGTGATTTATTTTTTTACCATTCTCGCTTTATAGTGTGAAAGAATACTTGAAAAAGAGTTTTCAAGTACTCTCTTATGTAGGGAATATATAGGGAATTACACACAGGAGACTGTGCTTTTACTTAGCATTGCAGTGTAGCGCTATGATGATAAACATGATAAATTTAGCTAGCCAGAAAATATGTATGCCATTCTTTAAATGAATTTGGTTTCAAGAATTATTGTTCATGAATATAGTTTATATATACAAGCTTCAGTATTGAGGTCACGTGTTCAAGCACTACCATTCTCATAGCTACATATGAGTCATATGGTTCCTATATAGAATAAGTCTCCTTTTGTGAAATGCAGGCAATTATTTTTTTCAAGCCTAATAAAATATTTATTTAGTAAGCTTTGCTGTTGGACTACGGATTTTTAGAATAAAATTAAACAATTGCTTTCCTAAAAATAATACAAGTAATCAAAGCTCATAATTACTTTAATCTCTATTTTGAATCATAGTGGACTTATTATACATAGGAACTATACCACCCTGCTAAGTAAAAACGCAATATCTTTTGTGTAATTCCCTATGTAGATATAGTGTTTTTACTTAGCAGGGCAGTATACAACTCATATGATAGACACAATTTAAGAATTGTCATATTATTCATTTTGCAACATGGTGGTTGAAAGCCTGTGCATTAAATGGTTGTCAGATTTTTTTATCTATTCTTGTTGACCTGCATCTGTAGATCTCGATCCTGCTTAGCAAGTTGCAAACGTCTCGTGTCTCCTTCTAGAGCAGCTCTCTGTAGATCAGCTCGTGCTGCTCTCTGTTCTGCCCGAGCTGCCTCCTCTGCTAGAGAGCGCCGTTCTACTTCACACCGCCCCAGTGATGCGCGTAGTTTCTCTGCTCTCTCCTGAACAAGTTAAAATATTGTCAAAGCATAATAATTATTCAATATATAGACGACACTTTTCTATTTATCTAAAAGTAAAAGTAATAAATAATATTGCATTGTCTCTGTGGTTTTTACAATTCCACTTTGAATAACTAATATGAAGCCAATCTGACCATCTTAACTATAACTGTATACAATGCTGCTTTCTTAATCTATGATCAAATGTCATCCAGCTTAGGCGAGATGCCAGTATAGTTTTACAGTAGGAGTTAAATGTTGATTTATAACAAAAAAGTCAAAAGGAATAATATCGATGGAAATAAATTGGCAATACGTATCACTCATTTGTTAAATTGTTTTTTAAATGCAAATAAACTTTAAATTCTAAATTATTTAAAATTGGTAAACTTCCATAATCACATATTATGTATTATCATCTTCTTAATATATAAAATCTAGATTATGTGTGTTTGTTTGTGTCGGACGTTTGATTGGTCGAAAACATTTTTCAATTC
>JAGVSQ010005296.1:0-17951 GCA_022683975.1 Rhyacophila evoluta
GCATACAGACCAATATTAGCCAGAGCGGCAGAGTTATCAATAAGACCACACATAAGTCGAAATAGTGCCTTCCTAAAATATGGAATGTTATTTTTAAAGAAATCCAAACCTTATGTAACCATTAATATTCTGATCCATTTGTGATATTTAACAAACAACAATGTACATTTTTTGTCATGTTATGTTTGTTTTACAAGATGAGTGATGTTTCGAGAAAGGAATCAAGTTTTGTTTGCAATTTTGAAGTCTGCTGTTATCAAGTCATCAATCAACTATCCAAAATTATAGAAGATTTGCTTCATTATTATTCTTGTCCTGTAGAAATGAGGAACTTTTCTAAATCCATGTCTGCACCTTGGCAATCAAACAAATTCTACCACTTTGGACTTTTGTCTATTATATCCAAAGTCTGTTATATTGAGGTTTTACCGTAATAACCAAAAAAATGTAATTGTGTTACATAGCCATTATGTATATTTGCTTAGTAAGTCTAATATTCTTTTATTTTGTAGGAGAAACAGATGTCATTTGGTGTTTTGATAAACAAGAAGTATTGAATAAGTTTGTAGCTACTAGTGACAGCGATCATAATGAAGGGTTCAGTAAGTGCTCTTTTGAAATGAGTAAAGCTGGAAGAGGATTATTTTCTGGAAGATTAGAAACTAAAGTACCATTAGATGGAAGAATTAAGAGATCTGGTTATTGTGGAATCCGCTCTATGCGCGCGCAAGTGAGTAATATTTACAAATTCAGTATCTGTTTTTGCATCGGTTATAATAGTTCAATAAATACGAAAAATGGAAAAAAATATACTGTAAAGATAATTTCATTTTATGGAATTTAACCATTAAATAATTATCAGTGGTACAATAATTATTTAATGGTCCAATTTCAGTTAAGTTATTTGGAAATGAAAAGCACTGATCATTGAGCTTTCTATACTTTCTAATTTTATTAATCAATATTTAAATGTGTATATAATGAATATATTGAATATATATGAATGAACTATTGTAGAATGATTTGTGTTTGATTATATTTTCTTATTGATTTGTTCTTATTACAGAAATCATTTAAACGAGACTCATATTTGGACTGGACATTGTACAATACCCTTGTTTTAAAAGTACGTGGAGACGGCAGACCATACGTATTGAACATTTCTTCTGAAGGCTATTTTGACATAGCTTGGAATGATATTTACCATTATGTACTATACACTAGAGGTGGTCCTTATTGGCAGATAGCAAAGGTAATTATGGAAGGATTATATTTTGATTTTGAAATCTGTACACTAATATTCACAACCAGTTTTCTCTTTCATTACAATGATATGAGGGTTGTATGATAAATGCCCGGCCTTGATAATTAGCATTAAATTTCTTAGTAAAAAGTAATTTTAAAAACAGAATTGTCTTTATAAACAAAATAATTTCCAAATATGTTGGTCTCTATATTCCTCGTAGTTAGAGGTTATATTGCATAATGTTTGGTTAATTATAATTACAATTATGATATCTATCACCAATAGCATACATTTGTCACTCAGTCAACAGCGAAACCGGTTTGACGCTACTTCTGAAAGTGAAGAAAATTCTTTAATATCTATATTACTTTCATCAAACAGCTTTTTATTGAATATGTTTATATTTTAGATTCCGTTTTCCAAATTTTTATTGGGCTCAAAAGGCAGAGTGCAAGACAAGCAAGGATCACTTCCACTGGAAAGAGTGACTCACTTTGGGATTTCGTGCGGAGAAAAAGTCGATGGTCCATTCTCATTAGAAATTGAATATATAGGTAATTGTTTATCAGATTTTTTTTTAGTCTATGAGTGTCATATTTTTTGTAAATCATAACACAAATACGGATGTTGGCGGTCATCAGTATGTTGCTTGAAATCATCATTCTAAAATTCTTCATTAATGCAGTGTCAATATTGCTATCTGATAGTATTCATTATATATCTTAACCCATTACAATTAGAAGCTGCTACTCTTAGAGCGAACATGGGCAATCACAGTTTGCAACTAAGCCTACTGAACTGTAAACCAACCGTAAAGTTGGTGCAGCTGCACTATGGAGCTCTAATATTATAATAATAGAAAAGATGCATGCTCAATTCATGAATATCATTTTATTTTTGTTTCAGGTGTTGAATTTGATCCAAATCACAATGAAGAATTCGCTTACGAAACATATGTAGCACCACCATATATGGTTGGAGTCTAAAATTATAATGGTGCGTAGGATTAAGTAGAATATCTACCGAATGTTAGTAATTTATTTGAATTTACCTGTACATATTATACTGTTTTAAAGAAATATTCTGTTGTTTATATATCAAATAACCTTTATAATAAGTTTTGAATAAAAAAAAAGACAATAGAGAATAGTGTATTATCATAATATTAACTCATTACATTAGGAAATAGAGAAAATCAAACATATCTTATGTGTTAGTTATTACTTATATATTTAGGTAATAAAAATTAATACTTCAATAACATGTAAATATGTTTATATATTTCAAACTTTCATATAAAATATATAAATGAAACAAACAATAAATCCCAATGAAATTATACTCGGATATAACACAATAATCATGATAGCAAACTGTATATGAATTCGATTAACCTATATCACTTTCTATAGACAGACATAAAGTGTGTATAAAATATTTTTTATGTTTTATATCATTTTGACTTTTTAATATATTTGTAAGTATTTCTAGAAACTACATAGCTCAGTCCAGCGACAATTGTCGATATTCCAGTAATGGTCCACAGTCCATGTAAAACAGGGTGGTCTACGTAACCAAATACGGGTGCCGCAAGGGTGCTTCCGACCTTCGATCATAAAATAATAATTAACAATATATCCTAACACCATATTATGATATTTCTCATAATTATAACAGCCCAATAAATATTGAAATATTGACTAATTGATCATAACTTAGCGATGATAAATTGGAAGTTAAGTGACTATTTTTGCTTTAAGACACCATAAGGATCTTCAAAGTGTGGAGATATATTTTATTTTTGAAAATTGATTGTTAATCTTTCACTCAATCTGTTGGACCAATCTTCTGCATCCGAATACGTTAAAAAACATGTGTTCGGTTGTCTGACTACGAAGTACTTTAAATCTAAATAATAGACTAAGCAGCGCAGGAAATAATGAAATTAGCTGTGATATATGCTCCAAATGTCTTGAGAGAGGCTCAATCCTGTCAGCCTTTTTTGCTGAGGTGATTTCAACATCCTTAAAAGATGCCATATACTATTCATGGCGTGTGATGGAAAATCTTAGAAAGTAATATAGAGAGTGGATATAGTTTAAGATGAAATTCAGCATTCAGTATGACGAACAACAGTGGGCAATATTATAAATAATTACACAAAATAATAGTATTCACCGTTATTCAAAATCATTAACACATTGCAAATAGTTCAGCAGAGATTATATTTACTTCTAATTCAAAAATAAAAAAGAGTAAGTCTTACCAATAGTAGCTGAACAGCAGTATTAACTTTGCTTATGAACGTAGGAGCCAATTGAGCAGTAACATGGGTGACGTCGAAGTACCGGCTCAATGTCCTCTATGGAAGCAATCATTAATGAAAAGATTAATAACAGGTAGAGATTTTTTTTTTTGTCCAATTTATTCAATTAAAGTAATTGGTTTCTTATTTTTATGGGTTTCATTCTTATGTAATTTTAAATAAACGTGACTTAACAGATCCAAAAAGGTTGTTTAAAATATCAATATACGTAATTATGACCTTGATCTATTTACAATATAAAAATCAATCAAGGTGTCATTCCTAGTAATTATTATCATGCAAACTCTATGAGAGTTTTTCATGGACTAAATTTACGTTTTGGGTTTTTTACACCAAAATGTCATCTTTATTTAAGGTTAACCATTGTTTTATAATTAAATATCATAAAAAGTAGAATTCATCCAACCTATGTTTGTTAAAACATAGTGTTACATCCAACGCTATTTGTTTCAAAATAATGCAAATAAATTACCGGTGGAGACAAGCTATTGTATCTAATTACGAATCCTGCTGCAACCAACAAAACATCACGCCCCACAATAAGGCAAGTCAGAGGCACAGGAATCAGCCCTTGCCAGGTCAGTGTGAGAAATAGTGTCCCCACTAAGACTTTGTCGGCCATGGGGTCCAAAAATGAACCCATTTTTGTTGACTGACTGCTCCATTTTCTGGCAATCCACCCATCAAGCTGAAAGAAAGTAACAATATTTGGTTAATGAAATTATACTAATTAACCTCTCAGTGAGCATGGACAAAACGGTTCTTCTACACAAAAATAGTCACGGAGAATTATGGTTGCACAGTGGCGTTAATCTAACCGTGTTAGATTTGATAAAACTATATGATTTGAAATAACATTTACAGTGTTCTTTGCATGGTTTCTTGAAGTTTTAGGGTCACTAAGTTAATTTTTGGTTGATCTATGATATAGGCAAAATTTTCTGCTATCAATTCAACGTGCACATTTTAATAGTGCTACTGTACGATAATGAATCATGGCATCTACAAAAAGCTCCAAATAGCTCTGCTACTGCAGCCCTATGCCGTGCTTTAAAAATAATTGCTCGCAGCGGATACTGGGGGTGTGGTAGTATATGAGAATCGACAAACCTACTCATTATGTCCAACGCTATTTGTGTCAATAGGAGTACGGACACAATTCTGCGTCCAACTGTGCTGCGAAAATTGATATTTCTTGTTAAAATACAGATCATTTTAATAACTATCGGATACTATTGGAGACATTTTCGAAAAAGTTAGGATATTATCTTATATATCAATCGATATGTATCAAAATGAAATGCATTGCGAAAAAGCCCACTCTTAAAAAGACAAGCTGTGAATGCCACAACAATTTAAGCCTATCTCTTTTTCAAGCCAACTGGATTCCAACATTTGGAGAGGCCAGTAAATACTGTGTTCGGTGGGATCACAGAATGCAAAAAAAGCCTAGGAAACTATAAGAAAATCAGCTGTCAACAGAAATTATTGAAGTCTTTTTTTAAAGTATCCCTTTATAAAATCAGTGAATACAATTTTGCCCATGTTAAATTTGACCAAGAATATACATCTAAATATTCATTAGTCAAATAGCTAATATCTATGTGATGCAATGGACATAAAATACACATCATGATTTAATCAATAACAAAATTATGAAATGAAATTAATAAATACTTTGGTTGCTTACCAAATCAGTGATGCCAGCAAAAACCCATAAGCCAAGGGCTAAATTATAATTTTCTTGCATAATAACATATCCTAAATATGGAGACATAGCAATTCGGGCAACACATAGTAAGTTTGGTATAGTGTACACATTTTCTCTCTGAAATAGACGATAAACAATCCAGAATTACTAAAATGAAAAAAATAATATAAACATTCAAATTGAAAAATTAATTAATTAACAGTAAAAATTGCTATTTGTTTACCAATTCATCGTTAGACATCGCGATGCAGATATTTTTTAATGAAAGAAAGTTTATCTTATTATCGTAGAGGATTTAATTAACACCACATTTTTAAAAATCATATAATGGTAACTGTTGATCTACTGAGAAGTAAGAAGTTTTTATCATTTTATGACTTCAATAATTAATATTATTTAACATACGTTAAGGTACACCCAGCTATACAAAATAAGAGAAAATTTACGAAGTTTACTAATGAAGTCTTCAAAGTAGAATGAATCAAATGAAACTGACAGCATTAACGTAAACATTGACAGCTAGAAAATTTTACTATCTTTGACATTAGACTGCCTCAAAATATGATAAAACATTTGTTAATGAATCTTTAACTAAAACAGGGCTAAACTCAAAAATTATATGTTCAAAGTAATTAAATTAACGTGTAATAATTTTGGAAAAGTGAACCATACTTTCTGTAAGTAAATCACTTAATATTGCG
Source organism: Rhyacophila evoluta (assembly GCA_022683975.1). NCBI lineage: Eukaryota > Metazoa > Arthropoda > Insecta > Trichoptera > Rhyacophilidae > Rhyacophila > Rhyacophila evoluta. The sequence continues at coordinate 5,985 of JAGVSQ010005296.1, forward strand.
AGACAGTGGCAAATGCACTTTCAATTCAATTATTTCTTTCCGCCTGCGGATTATCCGATTTATGGATTATCATTTTTAATATCTGTGAAATGTTTCATGAATGAGTCAAAGAATATTTTTGAAGTATTGAATTTTTGAAAGTTTTTTTAAGTACAAGTAATTAGAAAGCAAAAAAGAGGAGAAGCTTAAGAAATAATTTACATTATACGAGTGAAATAAAAAAATTACTGTTATTACCGATAGGTAGAAATTTACAAATGATAGTTCAGTAAATTATCCATATTCAAAATAGTTCGGATTGTCTATGTATTTCAATCATGCCTTCCTCCCCAGTATTAAATAATCGAGAGTACATCGTAAATGTTTTGCTAGGCAGCTCACCATATTTTTGGTAATATGTAATATTCTTTTTGATTTTTACAGTCACAAAATAAAATACTTTTATTATTTAGTAAAAATCTTACTAGATATTCTGACAGACCTTGTTAATCTATTTAGTACATGTGCTATGCAATCATTATCCAAAACAGGTATTTCGGTAAATACCCAATTCAATGAATGTTTACGATCATTAAGTGGAAAAGATAGTGGGCAAGATTTTTAGTGTCATCACAATTTGGCCATCGGCTATATTACAAAATATTCGACATAATATGTCATAAAATAACGTGAGTTTTATTTTTACTTTTACCATTTCCGCTCTAAGGCTCCAATATAGATTTACCTTGGCCGATCATTTTTTATGATGTTGACAATTAATGGCTCACTTGATTGGTCCCACATCCTGTTTCTGAGTACACATTAAAAACATGTTGACTTTTTATGTAGCTACATGACTTGAATCGGCGATCTCCGGTTCCAAGCGACTCAGAAATGTGTACGGTTTTCCACTCGATTACCACGGTAGTATACAAAATAAAAATAATTTAATATTATTTTACACAATTTAAAAATCAAATTATTTGAAGAAAATCAGCTTGATGATCATTATAAAGGTGTTTGATAAAGTCTTACTCTCAGGTGGTGGATAGTGAATGACAATTACTCATATTTTATTTCAATTTTCTAAATATACCGATTAAGTCTTCATACTTTATTCACTCCTCATAAAAACCGATATGATTTCAATGATGTTATTACGAAATAAAAATATTGATCAATATAGACAGAAAAAAATATTTCATCTTTAATCTAGGACCGGAATGTATATGTGTGCATCAAATGATGTTAGTATGGGTGTAACGGTGTAAGTATGGGTAGCGTCCATCACTCATATGAATGATGTCATTACCTCTCAGACGGGAAGAGAGGGAGTATTCAAAGTGCTTATATCAATCAGTCAGTAAAGGATATCCACCAGAACACGTCTCTTTAATTTTCCGTTTCTTGCACTTATTTTATATTATTGAATGTTAATACATGATGAAATGATTTTTATAGCTAATTAAAATAATTGATCTAGCAGATTTTGCATAGTTCGAATGTAAATCATATATTTCTTACTGGACACAGGAGCCAGCACCGTAGCTTTTGAGACAGTAAAGCGAGTTAAGTGCACTAAAAGTAAATATAATTAAGTCAAATGAATTAAAAAAACACTTGATGTTGGAGTAGGATTGGTAAAAGTGGCAAGAGGATGTCTTATTGAAGTTATCATATCGAAACGCGCAAACAAAAATATCAAAGTGACGTATAGATACATCCTTATACGTACGCATACGTTTGAAACATTAAAGTAAGCAAATGTATCTGTGGTTTGTGCTGCCAATTTAAGAATGTGTTTGCGAAAAATTTCAAGACTATCTTCAATAAGACAACTTTTACTATAGGATTATTAATTAAGCTAGGCGTTTTTAACATATTTTTGATGCTCGTATCACAAAAATTTCATGTCAATCTAGCCCCACATTACTAATTAATTCAAATTTTATAATACAAAAATAATTACCTCTATTACTTCATCAAATTTTTCTTTGACTTTAGATTTAGTTTCTAAAATATCTTTGATGATGAACTCTTTCTTTTCCCTTATTTTTAATTCCGTGACATGTTTTTGGTGACGCAAATCTTTCGCGAAATTCTCTCCCTTGAGCCGCAATTTTCGTTCCGTATCACGCAGCTTCTCATTGTTTTTCTCGATAACATCTTTCAAAATTTGGGTTTGTTTTTGAAATTCGTTGATATTCTTCTTTTCATCAGAAGAATGTGTTCTTGCTAATAGATTTCCGCCGAAAGCACAAGAATATAATAACCTAGGTCGTCTGACATCGGGATTTATAAACGTTCTCGTCTTTCTTAGGGATACGATTGAAATATTAGATATTTTAAAAAATAAACTTCTATATTCACATATTTTCGTAAAAGAATTCATAATAATAACGTTGACAGCTCTATAACCTAATTATTACAAATTTCCACATTAAATTTGACATGTTATGCAAAAGTTCATGCACACCAATTTAATGATATTAAAATGAAGTTTTCACATAGACAAATTTTATAGGATGATTTGGCTTACAAAATATCACATTTATTATTTCAATATGTCACGTTGTTTGAATGTCTTCAGTATTGTACATTTTTATAACTGAAGGATACAAACACCACAATTTTCCGAAAATGTTTGCTCACATTATTTTACCTAATAAATATTTATAACTTTATTCAATATGGTCGGTAATATTTTATGCAAACTTTGATAACTGTTCTTACGGATTAAAACAATCAATTTTTTTTTTTAAATTGTTCGATTTCCTAAATTTAAAATACAATCTAATTACATATTATATATATTATTTTTACTTCGTCTGGTATTTTTTTAAAAAATACTTCTGGTAACATAGCCATCAAATAACAGCTGATAATTTGTCATTGTATTTAGGTCAGTTGCAAGAGGAATCCTATTGTGCCAATGTATTTGCATAAATAAAATACCTCTTTGTTTTACATCGTATAATAAAAACACGATTTATTATAAAATGTTGTGATGTTATCTTTACATTACAATATTGCATATTTAGTGGGTACCTATTCTGAAACAGAAAAAAACATTATTGTGAATGTAAACAAGTTCAAAGTTTTCATATCTAAATCGAAACAAATGTGAATAACATGTCAATTAATTTGAGCGCCGTTGCTGATATGGAATTGAAATATATTCTATCTTTATGCAATGAAGTACCAGAAAACATTATAGAAGTGGGTTGAACTTCTATTGTTTATATTGGATATAATTATATGTGACAATCAGTCAAATGATTTTTTTATTTGTTATGGTTCTAGGAACTGTCATGCTACTTTGACGGCGGGAACACTAGTCATACGGAAGATCATGGTCCACAAAGTCTTTCAGATGCTTCTGTATCATTTCTTCGTAATCACTTTGGCTCTAATCAATTCTCGATAATGCAATATCTATTAAGAATAAAATCTTCAAAGTTTTCTAAGAACAAAGAATTTGCACAAATTACGGAAGAAATAATGATAGGAGAAGTAATCTCATTATTGGATATCATATTACTCGATTGTGCAAATACAAATAATACATTCAAGGTTGGATGTCTGCTATCAATTTTATCACAGATTGATATTCAATATAGTAAAATAAATATTGATGATATCGTTCATAAATTGCATAAAATAAAAATGATTGGATATAGTAGAGAAATATATTTGAGTCTAATTGCTAAAAGAGATAATCAAATATTATCAGCTCTAAATGACTATGAAATAAATGATCCTGATCAATTCAAATGGATTCTTGATCCAAATAAAATGATCCAGCTTTGTTTCGGCTTCAATAAACACTGGCTGATGGAAATTGTTCTAAATTGTGTGAAATGCTTAGAAGAAGGAGGAGATACGCCCTTTCATTCGAGATTGTTGGGAAATAAATTATGGCAACTTGTCCTAATATATGTCATTAATAATTGTCAGCCCAATGTAAGCATTCAGACTACTTTAAATAAACTTGAGAAGATATTTTTGATTTTAGACACTCAAAATAGTGAAAACAAAATGCATTTTTATGTGAGTGAAGTATATAGAGAATTCAATATTTTAAAATTCTGCATTTCTAACTCGAAACGAAATCTATTTTACGGATGGTTTGATAAACTGAAAAATCACAGTGCCCTTTCCATTATTTCGCAAACTTGTGATTTATCTCAGTTAGATTGGTTCAAAGTCAAGCAAGCTCTTATAGTAAACAATGACTTACTATCAAAATTAAATCCTGAACAGCCAAAACCAAAAGACTCATATTTATGGGACATAATGACTTATAATGCATACTGTATAATGTCGACAACAATTGATACAATATTCATGGGTGTAGATGAGTTACCAGAAACGACTATCAGAAATAAATTGAATGAAGTAAAAATCATGATATCTAATTTGTATCCAATCACATATAGATTTGAAATATTACAAAATATCTTTGCATGCTTATTTCTGCGGCATGAATATTTTTCAACAAAGGAGAATTTATCTGAACAGAATATTGCTTCTCAATCTGAAGGTTCTTATTTCACTTTTGAAAATACCAAATTGAAACGGGCAGACAACAGAGGCTTTATCTGTCGCCCGTTGTTAGTGAAGGAGGTTCTGTTGATAATAAAAGATTGTTTGGTTGATGTTCAAAACAAGTATCCAAACTTAAACACCATAGAAAATGAACGAATGAATGTTGCTTCGTTCAGTGAAGACAAATTTAAAAAGTTTGAGCATTATGTTTCGGGAGCAATGTGGAGATGGCAGTTGATTACCAATCTTAAAGTCGAGACAGACTCTAAAGTTATGAGCATATCGTCTTTGTATGATAACATTACAGAACAAAGCAGTGATGAAGACGACACTTGTAGACAATTACCTGTAAAGAGAAAGTATAAAACGAGAAAACGCCGTAGTAAATCTGATAATGGGAATTACCCGGGAGGCCAACTTACGGTTGAAGGTGAGTTATCATAATTTCTTTAATAGACTGCCTGCTTAGTTTACTATTAATGAATGAAGGAATGAAGTTAAGAATGATATCTGGCATTGTTAAATGTTTTTATAAAACTAACTATGAAATCTTTTTCATTTTCAAATTGTACTTCCTCCAGTTTTGTATAGAAAAATATGCTGCTTTCACAACCTATGCAATCTCTTCCGTATTGGCTGTCTTATATTATTATATCAATGCATCATTGAAATATACCCAATAAATACCAATCAATGATACATCGTTATTCATAATAACAACGAGAAACCCTGATATTTTTTTTGCGTTTTAGTATCAAGCCTTTTTTGAAATGTTATGTACAATGAATAAGAATAGTATCACATGTATGTTTTTAGTAATGCAATATAAAAAGAGTACAATGTGTTGTCAGTCAGTGACTAGTAATTTAAAATATTTTTATGCTATCTGGCACCGAACCAAGCATATTTAGCATCTCATTCACCAGTGTGACCAGTTAAGGAAAATTAAATCAGAAATTAAACATTAGACTTTTATTCTAACCAAACCCTACATAACATTTAATTTTCTACCATTCTTGAAACCCGTTTTTCCTGTTTTTTGCAGCTGATCGGAGTCCGACTTTAAGTCAGTCCTGTGAAGAAACTGATTTCATATCAATGTTATTATCACCACCAAGCAGTATGCTAGCTCTCTGTTTAGAAGCTGGAGATTTTTCAAAAGCAAATCGAATATTAGAGGTAATCTCTTGGGATACATAAAACCTACTCTATGAAGATATAATAGTGTATTAAATGCATCCTGCAAGACTATACTAAAAAATGAAGATCTATCAAGTAAATGCTAAATAAATCCTCCAATTACGAAGACAATATTTCAAAATGCTGGAATCATTTTTGCAACATACTTAACGATTTGTATGCCGATTTTTATGCTTTGCTTTGATGTTACTTTGTTCACTCGGAATGAATACATTATGTAGTGGCCAACATTCAAATATTTGTATTTAAATTCCAGGAATTTGAATGTTTTTTATCGATATCGATATGCGTCCTGAAAAGTTTGAAACTCAAATGTGAGTTACCGTATTTTTGCTTTCAGATCTATTGGTCAGTTTAGCAGTGCTCTGAAATTTTTGATTTTCTTCCAAAAATACTAAATGTTAATCATTTTTAAACTGTTTTATTTACATTTGTGGAACATCTTAAAAGTTGTATGAAAAAAATATTCATAAGTTAGTGCAGTAAAAAGATGGCCGTTTCATATTGAACCAAAGATGTTTCATTGTTTATTAATTTCAAACCTCAACTCAATGATTAATATTTACTTGGAGTAAATTTGTGATTATCTCTACTACTTTTCAGATTTTTGACATGAGTGATTCAGAAGCATCGATTGAGGTGTCATTCACGGAACAATTTTTGGCTGTTGCAGACCAAATACGTAACTGTGCTGTGTTATCTTACTCCAGTAATATGGGAGATGACCTTGAAAAGATTACCGGAATGTCTATTGTTTCTGCGGCTGTTGTTAGCTTAGTGGAAACCTTTCTATCCACCCACAGAGTCGCCTTCAATCATCAGTTGGCAGAGCTGGTTCATTCATTTCCCAAGCTTCAAATATATGATCACTGTAATTCTTCACTGATAGGCATAACAGACCTGGTTATTTGCACAGGCATAGATAGACGAATCACATATGGGCTTGTTAATGTGGCTGAAAAAAAATGTCAAGAAATGAAAGTAACACCTGAACTTGATACAAAGGAATTTAACTATTTATTATTCTTGAAAAATATCATCAATATAATATATGAAATGAATCAAAACTCAGATATAATCAAAAGTATGGGAATATGTGAGTTACTAAGAAGTGATAGAGTGCCAATAAAGTTCAGAGAATTCACCCAGCAAAAAGACAGTTTAGAAAAGATAGCAAATATTTATAACCAGCTACATGATTATTCCAATGGGAAACCTGATGAAGATTTAGTATTAGATATTCATTCTATGAAACAATTTTCAAATTTGACAAATCTAATGTCAAAGAATGTATTTAATTTGTGCGATACTACAGAAATAGGACAGAAGAAAAAAGGTGATTCGATGTATTTGAAAACGTTTTATGCATATTTAAAAAATGTTACTCGGTTTTTGTATTTAAGTGATGAGCCGACTGATGATACTATAAATTATAAAGACATCAGTACAAATATATTAAAGCTATATTTACATGATATAATCGGAGATTTGATTTATGAAAAGAATGTTTCGATAGAAAGCATTGAACCAATATGCAAGAAGTTGGGGCTTAACCTGATTCATAAACTGGTTTTAAATTGTTGTCCTCCTATTTCATGTACACCAGCGATATATGACAATATGGATGATGAGGTCACAGAACTTATTGAGACTATTATGACATTTGACAGTGATATAGATAGAAAGGTAAACGAAGAAGAACACACTGATTGTGTCTCACGTCAGACACCCAACAAAGCGGTTGTAACATATGTGCTTGTTCACAATTGGGTCATTGCCAATCTAGTCAAGAAAATTCATTCAGATTCAACTGAATATATTTTGCAACAAAGCATGGATGTCAGGACAAAATTCCTAGACATATACTTACAAGATGATAGATTTGATATATTAAAACAATTATACAACAATAATAAACCGGTGGCAGCCCTGCAGACTTCATATGACTTAAAAATAGTTTTAAAATATATTAAAAGGCTTTTGAATAATCGAGACATGGAAATGTGTTTGCATATTATTGAAGCCTTGCCAGAACATCAGTTTTTTACTCATAATTATTTGATAGTATTGAAAGATCATATCATGTTGAAATTGTGTACCAAAGAAAATGATAAAAATAATTGGAAATATTTTATTAGCATTGCAGATAATGAATTAAAGGCAAAAAATATAATACATCATTTGAAATTTTGGTCTTTCCATGGATCGATGGAGGCACTAAAACATGTATGCTTTAATAAAGATTTCATTGCAAATGTGGATGTTGTGAACAAATGTCAAGAGTGGCTGGTACGGATTCCTATTTATGAAAAGGTGATGATGATGAGATTTTTTTTATCCATCAATGCTTTATCTATATTTGCAGCACTTAATCCCATATGCGATAAATTAACTTGCACCTACTTAAAATTAAACCGTCATGCAGAGCAGATACTTCAGTAACTGGCTTTCTTAACACATCTATCTAAATGTATTTTTGCTCTTAATCTTCCAGAAAATAAATCTTTTTAAACTTTGCTCATTTCAGCACAAATCCATCACTTAAACTAGTACTTCCCTAACTGAAGGTAAACTGCTGTGTGTGGCGTGTATGTTGTAAACTATGGGGGCCTAGAAACTTTTTAGAAATATTTAATTTTTTTGCTCGCTGAATTTAACTCATTGAATGTTATTTAAAGTTTCTCGTTTTTTTTTATGACTTGATTTTTTATGATTTTTTCGGAGGCTGTTGATTAATGTCGTCTAATTTAGTCTGGCCTAATATCTATAATATTTACATTCACAATCTTTTTTGATAGTTATAACCCTTTAGCTGTTAGAATGTTTTAGAAAATCTCAATGTCCTATTCTGAAATGGTCACAGTTATGATCTTATTGTTTTCAAATATAGTACCAGTTTTATTCATTGTAACTGATATTAAAAATACTTTATTGTTGTTTAGCATTCAAAAGACTAATGATCGCTAATGTAGTTAACATGTAGGCATAAAGTTATGAACAGTATTGCTTATTTCCAGATAACGGAGTATTTTCCAGAAAGTAATTGGGTATTGATCTGTTCTTTGTCTGAAGAAGATCCGGAAGCTGTTCTTCAGTCATTAATGGATAGAAAAGAAGTAATTAACTTTGATTAATCTATTGCTTTTTCTACTTGTTACTTAGCAAAATTATAGCATGTAAAATTTCTCAAAGTTGTTGGTTCCAGAAATGAAGAATATGGATCTCTACAATATATTTTAAAGTAGTCCAATACCGATTTTTGAAAAGATTACTTTTTTAAAGATTCGTGCTTAACGCCATTGTTGTATCCCATTTTATATAATATTAAGTTTTTGCAATTGTTTTCAGTTTGATCTTTGTCTCAAGTGGAGCGAAATGCACCAAATATCAGAAAACATGAAGAACTTGATAACTCTAAATCTTCTGAAACATTGGTTTTCAATCACGAGTGACAAACCGATAACTGAACTCAAACTTCTTTTATCCAAAGTTGACCGGACTCAGGCAGTGATCTTGTGCAAAGAAATGATTCCCAAAATTCGTGAACTTCCGGTGCTTAAGATAATCGTGGACTTTGTAACAGCTGACAGCTCCACCTCTAAACAATATGAAAATATACATATTGGTATTGAAATGTTATTAGAAATTGAAGAAAATGAAAGAGTTTTTTTCTGGGGCATTTTTCAAAAACCTCTCCTAATCATAGAGCAGTATCTTATGAATTCAAAATTAGAAAAATTAGCGAAGCTTTTGAATAAAACAAAATGTTTACTGAAGACTGACCATTCAGGTAACAAGCTTTATTATGATATGACATTAATAAATACATTAACCATATCTATCAATGCTGTTGATGCCCTTCTGAAGATATATGCAGAAAAATCTTTGAACTTTATATCGGCTGAGAGCGAGAGTGTGAATAAATTTCCCAATATCAGACCAAATGATATGATTTTACAATCCATGGACTCCATTAACTTGACTGGAAGCAATAAAAAATTTTTCATGCCGGAGAATGCGCCATCCAGAGAGGAGTGGGCCCCAGATGATTCTAGTGACTGTTGCATGTGTTGTAGAAGAACTATCTTCTCCATCGTTGTAAGGAGACATCACTGCCGTCGGTGTGGAAGGTTAATTTGTTACTCATGCTCCAGGCACAAGCTTCAGGTGTGACTTAATTTATTTTATAGTCTGGTAGTGCTTGAAGGAAATAGATATTAAACCCAAAATAGTTCAAATAATACGTGTTAATAATTAATTATAGCTGTGTAGGTCAATTAGTTAGGTGGATAAGAATTTGGGTTGTGTTACAATACATTTCGGGACATGTCCCATAATTTTTTCTAATGTTCACTCAAAGAAAACTGTCCCAAAGGTTAACAAAACTCATCAAATCATAGAGTTTTAATTGAATTGTTCAATGATAAAATGAATTTTCACTAAATAAATTTTTATTCAATCAACTAGGTTTTTTGCCTTCCAGATAAAAGGTATGTGCGGTGACATTAAACTCCGAGTGTGTGATGATTGCTATAATATGATGTGCGCAGAGACTGGGACCTCAGATCAAAATGAACAGACCGCAGGCCAAACTGGTAGCAGCTCAACACATAGCGACGGCCCTTCCATGGAGTGGTGTCTTTCGCTTAGCCCCCGCCATAATGATGAGCTTCGGAGAGAATTCATTTATGAATTTTCTCCAAACGTCTTTCTCTGCCTCACCATCATGAAGATGCACTCAGCCAATTTGGATTACCCAAGGTATTTTCATTCTTTTTTGTTCATTAAAATCCCACCACACATCGAATTTGAGTGAAAATACTTATTATTAATATTTTTTTATTCCATTCATTAGATTCTTGTTAAATAAATGCGAAGAACTATCCAAGAAATTATCAGACAGTGAAGGCATCGGAGAAGTCCTACGGATGAGGCGGGTACTGTTGGTGTGGTGCTCCGTCCTATACTCTCGTCCACCGCCCTCTGCTCCTAAGGCCGCAGTGGACTCCTCCCAAGCCTACACACAACAGCTTCTTGACTTTACTGATGCCCTCACTTTGTTGGCTTCCCGACAATGTTACTCCATGATGTCTACTGATACCTGTATGACAATTTTTTCAATTATATTATTTTGATAACCCATTTTCCTGATTTCTTATGCCATATCTGAATCTTCCAAAAATGATTTTCCTACAGCGGCTTGCCAATCACTTAAAATCGTAGAAATCGAAATCATAAAAAATAACAATACACTCAAATATAAATATTCATAAGCAGATAGTGAATGTCCAGTACAGTTGATAACAACCAGACCTCATGAATATAATCCACTACGGTGAATCTTCACATTGTGGAGATTCATGTTACGATTCATGGGGTCGAAAATGGTGTTGAACATATTAATTTATTTAACTCTAATAAATTATCTTTTTTCTAGTTCGCAGCATAAGAAATCTTTTAGAAGCCGAAAAATGGGAACTTGCAGAAGATTTGTCAACTAAATATGGATTGTCTAGAACGGCAGTTATGGCGCCATGGGGCAATGCCTGTCTTAAAGCTGGGCGTTTTCAGCAGGCCCGCCAGAAATTTGCGCTCTGCTTCAGAACCACCGGCTCATCTGCACCTCTTGACGACTCTGATACTTCCAAAGATAAAGCTGCCCCGAAAGCTGTCCTACGACTGAAACGTTCTGAGCTCAGTCTGTCAGGGAGCCAGCAAGATTTGACTAGGGTTCGAAACTCACCGGCACTGCTAGATGAGATTGTATCTGTTCTAGAAAATGACAGCTATCCAATGAATCCTCATATTGTCAAGAATTATGAATCAATCCGGGTAAGAATTACTGTTTTTAGCAAATAATTGATCAAATTTCTTTTATAAGTAATGTGTGGTGGTAAAAAGTGTTGGTGATATTATTCATTATTTCCATATTGAAGTGAACATTACAATGGCTGAATAATTATTGCTTTCCTCTTTTTTCCATTTCTGTATATTTAATAAAAAATTTAAGGGTAAATTAGAGTTATTAAAAATAATGTTACTTATTATATAATACCTGAATGGTGAAGAGCATGCGCTTGTGAATCATTCAGAACCGGAAGTTTCATGTTGTCTGCAACAATGTGATAGATACAAAAGTAACAAAATTTATTATATTATAAATATCTGATTAGATTCAGCAGGAAATAGATGACCAATCAGTTTTGTAATTATATATTTCATATGTTTTAACAAAATGAT
>JAGVSQ010005297.1:0-17950 GCA_022683975.1 Rhyacophila evoluta
CTAATTAATGTCAAATCATCGTAATTTGTTTTTAGAAAAGAGAAGAAAAAACTCTTATAATATATTGTTACTTATTCACTTAAAGTAAAATATAATGTACGATCATTGAGTAAAGGACACTTAAAGAACTGGATCTAGTTGGATTCTTTTAGTTGGCGAGTTAATAAAAATCTCTATTATATATTTTTTTTACAATTCATACTCGAGTATAATTTTGATATTTGCACAAGCAATAATTATTAGAATATTTACTCTAGTTAAATCTTTGAGTATTGATAATAAAAAACAATAGATTTTGTGTTTCATATTTTAAAAAATATACATCAACTCTAAATCAGTGATTTTTCTATTTATTACGTGCGCAAATTTATATTTTCTGATTATTTTAATATAGATAAGACCTGTCTCTTCCTTTGAGATATACGGCGAGTCGTATAAATCTTAAGCAAGCACTCTTTAAAGCCGTAGACGTAGATATTTCGTTTTGAATATTATAGTAAACTAATGTAAAAAATTACAAAATTAGTATACACAAAACCGCAAATGAATCACGAAAGGTTTCATACGAATTTAAAAATAGTCTAATTGACTAATTTATTGATTATACAGATAAAAGATTTCAGTAATTTATTATTAATATTTAATTTAAGTACGCAAATATAATAAAAATAACTTATAAACTACTCAAGTAAGTATACACTTGACACACTCAATGATACGTGTTCCATATAAATAACAAAAAAGCTCTTGTTACGTTGCCACGTAACGTTATACATTTGGTGTGACGACTTTTCATTGGATGTCTCCGCTGTCCTTAAGAAGCTCACCTTACGAGCTTTAACCTGAAAAACTTTTTCAAGATAGTATATTTTTAGAAAATAATACCTTCATATAAGGCGAATAATGTACCACAGGGCGTAATATTACACCGCTGACGTATGCGCTCGCATTTGTTACCGCGAAATCTTTTGAATAGATGTTTTCTTTTTGCATTTCATCTCACAGATATTCATCTCGCATATACGAGATATTTTCAATAAATAGTATAAAAGACAATTTTCTATTATGGAGAATGAATATTCTTTCCGCCATATGTTTAAATATTTTTGAATGAACAAGTTTCTAATGGGTTATTATCAATTACAAAATTGCGTTTAATTTTATAGGACGCATTTTTCATAGTACATATATTTAGTTGATTTAACTTATAATTTTATGGAAAAAGTGGTACTTATTGAAGAATAATTATAGTTATACAAATATGTTAGTTAGGTGTTTTACATATTTATTTTTTTTGTAATTGCGAAATATTACCGAGTTAATGAGCATTTGCATAAACATTAGGATATATGTTACTTCAATGGTTTTAATAACCCATATTTACATTATAAAAATACTGTTCTCGAGAAAATAAGACGAATATTTATAAAATATGACGCTAAGAGTAAATTTATTTTAATTTGTCCAATTTATAAGGTATTTTCAACATATCCGTTCTGAAAGTAGAGCATCTAAATCATTATAATGTGATGATATCCACTGTCTAGGAATGAAATCTGAAGTGTCCAGAGTGAAGATTTATCTTTACAGTCAATTGCTAAGCCCATTGATCTTGGTCATTTTGAATTTAAAAAGCTTGCAGCTGTGTAATTCTTACCCCAACCCTCGGCTCCAAAGTTTATGGGGATACTCATAGAGTATTTAGACTTTCAGTAATTAGTAGGTGATTTAATGATGATGAAAACCTCGTTAAATTTTTTAATCTCTCAGTTAGATAGATATAATAATATTACTATGTTATAACTTCTGAAACATTTTGTAATAAAATCATAGTACAGTATCTGTATTTCGTTTCATTGTTGGGTAGACTTTCCGTTTTGTATAATGGCTGTACACATATCACACGGCAGAATACATTCGTTTGCGAGAAAATTGATGATTTCGCATTTATACAAACTGAATTAAGTTTAGTTGCGAAGTAATATGAATGCATAAATCTCCGTAAGAATAATGCACGTATTAAATATTCTCACACACACATAAATTGCCAGGTAAAAGGTTACTTGCTCAATGTCGTGCGAAGCTTACATACAAGAACCTTATTGGAAGACCGTGAAAACTTTTACGCTTACAGAGACGGGGAATGATTAAATATATATAAATATTTTTATTGCATTTAATATTACGAAATATTTTTAAAATAAAAAATACTATAATGCGCGTATAATTAAATATTCATAATGAATAAACAAAAAAGCAAAAGTCAACAAACATTTCAGATATGCAGTTTTTATGCCAAATTGAAGGATTGTATAATATGTACATAGGTATTACCTAGATATATATATATATGTTTTGTACAAAAAATACAGTCTTTTTTATAATGATGGACTTAAAAAGTGTAAAATCTTTGTAAGTCTATAAGCCATATTCTATCATAATAAAAAGAAACAGTTTGAGGTTACGTATACGAGATTAAGTAATACGTATTTATTTCATAATGAAACAAACTTTTTTCAATAATATATTACTGCTCTTGTCTATTTATGGTACGTTTTATATAATATTATAGTTATTAAAAAATAAATAAAATTATAAAATATTTACATTGATTCATCATCTTGATATTAAGCAGAATAATTTAAGTATAACAACATCTATCACATTTGATCAAAGACTTCGCGAACTTTAAAAAATCTTAAGAACCTTTTATTAGTTACACTTATTTGCCATTGATTATAAAAAATACAAGGCTTGGATTATATGTAGTACACATTAATTGTTTAAAAAATTTTCAATAATAATCATCGAACATGTTATTTCCTTCAGAACTGAAGTCTAGGAATTTTCGTTTAACCTTGCCCACTACAATTTTGTGAGAATTAGTTCTTAACTTATTAACAAACACATCTTTGGATTTTCAAATATCTCCCGATCTTTGGCTTTGCAGCACGCACGCTTACGCCTTGACTACCGGATTGATAAAGTTTATATACCATCGCATTAATTCATGGTACTTCACTGCACTTCCATAAGCCTAGTTTTTCACACTACGCAGTTCGCTGTCTCTCTGAAAATCCTCGCGCATTTTTACTATGCTTACAACATATTAAAGAACATAATTTTGTGCTTACACCGGCAACACTGCCGTACTCCCGCGTCTACCTGTCCCATGTTAAGTCTGAATTAAGTGACAGCCACCAGCGAGGCTCCTCCAGTACCACAATTTTATCACCGCAAAGGATTGTCGGTAAAGCTTACTGAAGAATTTTGCATACGTATTAAAGAAAATGCAGCGTCGAAGTATTTTATTCAACGTATGTGACATACAAGCTCTTGTGTAATATTTAGTTATAAATCAGTCCGAAAATGAAAATACCATGCACTTAAAGTTAAAAAAATATAGTGAGTAATATACTTATTGAAGCTAAAATATCAATATTTATAATATTAATGGTTTTAGATACTTCTTGAAATCCACGAGATAGACCTGCGAGCTTTGGTGCTAAAGGATTTGAATGCTATAGAAAATATGTAATGAATTCAAAAATACAAGAATAGATATCCAAGTTTTTATCGAATTGACTGAAAATCATTTTTGTAAAAGAATTTTTTTAGTTTAAGTATTCATATTGAAGTGGTACATATATCCTACTTATGTAGTGCACATATTCATATCATGAAATTCATACGTTACATTTTCGGAGTGTTCAAATATCAACGGATGAAAGTAATAGTTGACCAATATTTATTTTGGCAACAAATAATTGGAAACTCGTGTTTATTTAAAGTTTGTCCGCTGTGGCCACATTTGTTGAGTGGTTTATAAAAATAGCTGTTTTTATTTCAATTAATATAGATACCATTATGGGATTTTTACTAATTGTTAGATGTATATGTTCACACAAAAGCATCATTGAATTAATATCTGAACTAGCAGAGGACAATTCTCGGACAATCAATATTGTTTGTAAATAGTATCAAGTATAAGTAGGAGAGAAAGTTTTAGGTAGTGCATTATCATTGTCAGTGGATTTTGGATAAGTATCTGCTCAAATCCATTCAATGCGGTTGGGGTCCAGAGTAAATTGACATTTCGCCAGAGAAGAAAAACCTTTATCGAAATGTTAATTAATCAATTAACAATTTATATGCTTGAAGACAAAAGTGAAATTTCAATAAATGTTTCAATAAAAAACTAAGCACAAGTTTTTACTGTGACGAAACTTCTCTCATTTTCTTCACTGTTATATTATTTGATTTCATAATTAAAATTTAAAATAATTTACAGAGATTAAATTCAAGATTTTTTTTAATTCAAAATTATTTTGTTTAACTTATTAATAAAAAATAGGACTGCACTAGCCCGGTAATATTCAACAATTATGTTAGTAAAAAAAATAATACATTATACTTTAAGAATTTGTCGTAAAAGGTATTTAACAAAGAGACTTAAACATTAAAACTAGACTATTTCAAAACTCACTTTTTTACTTTAACGTCTTTTGCCAGTAATACGACGATATTCACTTCCTATGTCAAAGATTCTTTGACACCCACCAGCTGCATTACATCTTCCTAGACTATTCCAGTATTTTTTAATTTCGCAAAGTACAGTTTGTAGATTATGGCCCTACGGCTTTTTATGATGTTGGAGTTTCACAGAAACAATCAGGATTCACAATTTTAGAAATCTTCCGCAGCACGTGCCCCAGTGTTGTTAACTTCAAACGTAACAGGAACTAACTAATTATTTTTCAAATCTTTAAGTTCTTCACACAGTTAGACCACCTCATCCCCAGTATTTGGCACAGGTATATATTATGTGTTATTGCCACTATCTAATTTTCACTGCTAATACATTAATATTAACAATAAGGATTATCGCAAAAACTGTTTTAAGTGTATCAGACTACTAATTATAAGAATTATAGATTGATTCTTATATAAGAGATAAAATGTATTCAATTTATAGTTGAAGGTGAAATTTTGTGAGTTGGAGTGTGAGAAAAGTAAAATTTTACATGTCATACATGTATATTTGTTTGTATTTAAAAAAAGTATTATACACCTACGAAATGTTTACAACTTTTACCGCAATCGATCACGCAAAGAGGTTCGCGTTCCCTGATATGATACACAGCCAACCCTTGTCCATTTGTCTGACTCCGGAGTGTTTACTTGACACTGAAACCAGTTATAAGTTGGCGTCCCTCGTTAGCTGTTTACAACAAAGATGGATTGATAGGCGTGTCTGGACCTTTGCTCGTTTCTGAGTCTCCAAGTCCAACTTCTCCACCAACTGCTCGCCAACCTTCATCAAATACTCTGCGGTCGTCCCTCTTAAGTTGCTATAATGTGAAGAAACTATTTTACCAATATAAGTAGTTAGACATTTACCTTTATTTTTTGTCATATTGCCGTAAATAACAAATAACATTTACTAAAGATACGTAACTAATCTTTGAAATACAAAAATGTTTTCAAGTTTTCAGCTCATAATATATAATAATAATATTATAAAACATTTTATAAATAATTCAAAATACTCGAGTAACCCGTATTGGTACTTGGATTCAAAGTAGAAGAAAATGTTTTTTTCGTTATACCTTATTAAAAGTTTTAGTGAATAATAATATAATAAGCATTCATGGATATTCACAAATATGTAATTATATTTTATAAAAGAGTTATTCTTATTTATACGTGTATATACTGAATTACTCGAGTACACAGTTGTAAATATATGAATCATATAATACTTCAAATTGTAAAATGAAAATTTATGATGTATGTGTACTTTTGTAAAACAAACTATTTGTTTACTCACTACATTTCAAGAATTCTTTAATACATTTTACTGTGATTCTAAACATGTTAAAATAAATTTGTTGAAGGCTTTGCTAATTACCAGTTTTGTATTTTGCTAAAACTTAAAATTTATTAGAGTGTATTTGAGTGAAATAAACTTTACATATTGATGCAATAAAATACACGGATCATATTTTATAGTAGTTAACATACTTATTCAGATAGACAGGCTCCTCCCGCTGTCGATTCGTTTCAATGCCAAAGTTTACGGGTTTGAATGCTACAGTTGTATAAAGTTAAAGAAATAAAATATGTATTTTGAAATGGATGGCTTATGTTTGTCTGACAACTTTCTAGTAAATAATAATCTGTTAAAAAACGCTACAAATTGTAAAGATCTAAATACTCCACTTTATTAATGGATATAACTCAATGATACTGCCGATAAACAATTGTGAGTAACGTTTTGCGTATTGGTTACAACATGCTGTATGTTTTTATAATTTCCACAACGAAAATTAACTAACTTCGTTTAGTTGCGTTGCATCGTTTGGCTTATTTTAAGCACCGAGAATGAAATATGGACAAAATGTTTATGTTATTTATTTGCCTAGATACAAGAATAATTATATATTATGGTATGCTAGTTAGTTCGTATGTATTGTGATTTGAATCACAAATCACACAATATCACACACGCGCCTTCTGAATAAATATTAAACAGAGCAAACATCTATCACTTAACAGTGTATAATTTAAATTCAGCCGAGCTTATTGCGAACACTTGCTTAAGAGAGGACTGTCATAACATACACCATGAAATGTATTTAGGGATATTTGTATTTTTAGTCGATTTTATTGATATTCTTACAAAAGTTTTAATACAATTTAAATACGCTTAATTTAAACAACGAAATATTCTTTTAGGCAAATCTGTCATTAATCTAGGATTGAAATCTATTTTTTTTAAATAAAATGTTCATAAAAAATCTTGAATATGTATTGTATTAATAATAATTCAAAATTACCTGAAATCTATTAAAGATAATTTTTGAAAAACTGAATTTTTAAATGTTATTCCCTAGATTCTGGATATATCTTTAGGCTTCCAAGAGGTTTCGCTTTTTAATGTTGCCGATGCTCTAGTAATTCTAGTGTATGAATTTGTTAAATACAAGTTTGATTGTGCAAATTAAAAGTTTAGTCAACGTAAACATTATTATTGATATTAATATTTTATTGCCTTTTGAAGAGATGTATAGGAAAAAGATCTTAACCCAAAAATAATTATTCATATCGCACTTATCACATTTGTACACTAGGTAAGTTAGCAACGTTTTGTTAAGAAGCGTACTTGTTGTTAAAGGTCACATAATTTTTTTCCAACAGTAAGAGTTAATTTAATTTAATTTAATTTATTAAGTAATTAGAGTAAATAAATTGTAGTGATCAACTTTCTTACGTAATTAAATGATAATACCATTTATTGCATTTCTGGGAAGTTTTAAATTTATTTTACATTATGTAATTAAAGATCAAAACCACTTCCTGTGACATACAGACATACATATAGTATTTTTTGATTACAATATACTGAAAATAATTATAGTTTTGTTAATATCATATTATAATGTTTCTGGAAAGGTAATTATTTTTTTATATTTTATAAGTTTTGTATCAAATAAGTTACAATATTTTGCTTCAAATATAAATTAATTGACATTGTATTACCAGATGTATGTAGATATTTTTACATACAATAACCATTAAAATATCTTTATAATATTGATGTAAAGTAAATAAATTTGGACTGCTAAAACAAAAAAACAAAACCGTAAAATGTTATGATTATAATTTTAAAATGTTGAACAGCCTAATGAGTTGGGTAATTGATGACAAACAAATAAAGTGGAAATGGTGTCTTCGTAAGTCTTCATATCGTGAAAATTCGTATACTCCATTTTTGGAGCGGACATTGTAATAAAATAATATAATACAAGATAATTATCTTAGTGAAAAAGATAATTAATAATACCGTAGTGTATGGTCTATTGTGGAGGTGGCGGTGAATAATTATTATCATGCAGTGAAATATTGTTTCAGTGTCCCTGCTTCACTGATTATGCAAATCTTAATCCTCGCAGATACAATAATCTGAATTTGTTTTGGTGACGTAGATATCAAAGTCTAGCAATAGGTTTTACGTTATACTTGTACGTATTCAAGAAATACGAACACTTAATATCTTTTGAATGATAATTAATTATGTAAAATTGTTATTTTTCATTTACGAGATTATTAAAAAACAAAATAAACGTTATACTCAATGGTTTCAGATAAAAACATACATACATACATAAACATAATTGTATCAAATCACTGCATAATGTATGACAGTTATCTTTAATACACATATTGAATAATTTGAGTTTAATCAAAGAAGTGAAAAATGACGCTCTGGTGATTTATTAAAAAGTGTATTATTTAATTTAAACCAAAACTTGAAAAATCGATACCAATATCGAACATAATATATGCCGTATTAAAATACTTTTTTATCATATTCTGAGGATTCCATTCCTTATGTCTTATTCTATTGTTATTTGTAAAATATAACCAATATATTTCCATCAGGTTAATTGTTTTATAGATAATAATTAGTTCAATAAAATAATAAGCAAGAAATTTCGACTTGATTTAGACGCACATTTTTTGCCATTTAAATAGTTACATTTTTAATAATGTAATAAATACAAGGTTTTGTATTTAGCTGTACAAATATTTACGTATACTACGCAAAATATACATTATAACAAGAAATCTGTGGGCTAAATTTACATCAGATAATAAGAAAATTATTGAAGAAAATATACAACATTTTTAAAAAAGCAAGATAAATCAATGGAACTACATTTTAGATAAACAACGAGCCTTTTTGGTAGATTAATGTACAGTTTCTAAATAAATTTGTACTTTCGTGTAATACTGCGGGTTTTTAATAAAATGTTTACATATATATTATACAAAATACTATAATAATATGTGAAAATCTTTTTCGGAGTAGGTGCGTTTTTAATATTTTCGTGCGAGAGTAGTTTTTTGATAAAATATTTTTTCTGCTACCAAAAAAGGGTATTGCAATAAATCGTTGATATTTTTTTCTCATCACAAAAAACCGCTTTCGGAAACTGAAGCATTAGAGATAAAAAGAAAAACAAAAATTCTTTGTGTATATTGTATGTCCAAAACAGCGGAGCAAATTTACTCGCTAGATGTTATATTATATTTCAATCAAAATTTATAGAGACGGTAGTATATGATAGTGGCTATCGTGTTCCATAAAAATGGTTGCGTTGTATAGTTTGTGCCATGTATTCAGTGATTCCTAATTTTGTTCTATGCCGTTATATCCAATTTCTTCTAAATGAACCGTTATTCTGTATATGGATGTCATATGAACATAAATAAATTCGTCTGTCTCTTAAAATATTAAAAAAACATAGAAAGCATTGATAACACTGATAAGAATTACGAATATGGACGGTAAGTATTTTAAGCTCTTTAAAATACTCTACTGGAGAGATAGACAAATTTAAAAAATTATAAAAAAGAGTATCTCAAAATATATATAAAATACAGTGACGTACAAATCAATACAAACTGTATAACCTATGTGAAGAGCAAAGCGTTTAGATCCAGGTGTATTTATAGAATGGGTATATTTTCTGTAAAAGTAATATGGTTTATCTAAAAAAAATATGAGGACAATATATTTACAACAATTGTATACCGTAGATTTGATGGTTAAATGACAAATAAGAACCTGCATGTTTTTGGGGTTAGCAACTAGCGTACTAAGCTCCAAAGTACTGGAAGAGTTGTCAAAGAACTACAAGTATATTTAAAATTGTATAGCTATGAAAATAGCAACTGATATAATAGTCAAACATACTAGGATGTTATTTTTGATAGTGTTATATTTATACAACGATGTTTCTTCTTGTTAATGACGCTATCTGCATAATGTAATCGATATATTAAGCGAATATTTCCGGATTCATTAAATAACTCTTAAAAGCTTTACGGTTCGAACTGCCAAACTTTGGCATCAAATGACGTGTGTTTACCTATTGGCCACTGGATGGATTTGAATCATATAATAAATCAAATGAGATAATATGTAATATATTTTTCCATATTCCAAGAGATTATCTGAATGAAAAAGCGAAATTTTGAATGTATGTTTAGTCAAATATTGTAAATATGGACCATTATAAATTTCTATGAGCGGTAACGAAAAGTTTAAGAAACGCCAGTCGGAATATGAATAATGTTATTTCTCGTACGATCGACCTTTAGCCGTCAGGACGGGAGGAAACTGAAAATGTGGAAGCTGTTACTAGTCCTAAAATAACAAAAAGCGCTCACTGCTCAGCCAGGGTTTTTAATCTGCTTCATACATTCGAACTGTAAAATATCGGATGTCCCCATGAGGGGTTTTACCCTGAGCTATTGGAAGTTTGACTGGGCAATGGCGCACCGCGGCCTTTGCTTGGTAAAATAGAAAGCTTTTTAATCCAAAGTATTTTTTTGTGTTGCCATCTAATGGGAAAAAGTTTTGTAAAAATAGCTGCGTTTTTTCCCGCCGAACGCAGTGTACTTTTTGGTATTTTGAATACTGATGGAAACTGTTTTTTTTTCTCGTCTGTTCTGAGAATTATTTTTTTTTGGTCTGAATTCGCCTTTCATGTCACTTTGATGCTGATCATATTTTTATCTTTATTATTTAAGCCCCACACCCTTAAATACATTATATTAACTGCCCCTCCTACCAAATATCTCAGTGTGTCGATGAATATTTATGAAATTCGAGTAAAATATATATAACCATAAGGAATCGAGTCACGAAGATCAAACATTATCAATTACAAAGAATTAACGATAACATTAAATATTTTACTAACAATTTTTTTTAAATAATAAAACATTACGTTTTCTTTTTGTAATATAAACTATTAATTCTAAAAAAAAGTACATTCTGTTGGTCAAATCGAACATGTTAATATTAAGAAATAATGATCATTGAAGCATTCCATATCAATAAACGGTTTTTTCTTATTGTATTTTACGTTGATAGATGGCTGGTTTTATAGTTCATATTATCAAATACACGTAGGATTACCTAAAATTAGTAGATGGTCCGTTTTCAGTAAATAAAATAATGATCACACTCAAATGATTGTGCATGCAAACTTGAACGTGTATAGCCCGCTTAAATTAATAAAATCACCAAAAGGAATGCGGCTATAGAAATAATCTAGCCCTCCTTACCTCACAGCTATTTACCAATGTATCAATTTTAGATTCAGGTTTTAATAGTCATTGTATTTTAAAAAATAAATCATAGATTTCTAAATATGTGTGGCTTAAATGACAAATAGCTCACAACAAAGCATTACCTCCTATACCACACAATATAAACGATAAGAAAAAACGTTTGTCAATTACTATTTTAACATCAAATTTCAAATACTATTTATTACCATTAAATTAACCACTACATATTTTAAAATATTTAACATTTTCACATACAAAAATACCGAATTTTATTTGATGATATCGACTGTAGACAGATTTTGACTCTTCTCTTGACAGAGTTCTTTTCATCCCTTGTATTTTTTGGCCGCTATGTGGAATATAAGGTATTGCTTCGGAATGAGCGATAGGTTTATATTGTTAATAAATTCTCTAATAATGCCATTGTATGATCAAATTGAATTTAAATGGTATATCGTGCATATACAAATGCCAAAAGTTATTTATATTATAGTTTAATGGTGTGAGTGTTGAGTGACTCGTGACGTGCCACCCTTTAATCCGGATATCAAATTCCACACACGTGTTTACAGATCCATGATGCGTTACAGTCTCGTGTAACGCTCAGTACCGGCAGGACGACAATGGACAGGAAGCCGCGTTTCAACTTGCCTTCGATAAATACCCTCCACTCTTGTTTTTATAGACTTGTCCATGTGTGGACCCTTTGCGTTGAAAGCATCCCCAAGACGATCTTTGAGCGAGAGCTATGGTCACACTATCACGATAAACACAATATATGTTCTTATTAATTATGTGCAATAATATATGTATATATATATATTGAATATTATATACTATTAGACAGATAAATAAATAAGTTTCTATTTACCTTAAACTATTAGTAGTATTTACAATAATACATCGACTGTAATATAAAATCTATGTAACTATGTTGATTGTGATACATCGGGAATACAAATACTTTTTAGTTAGATGTGTATTTGAGTATCTCTCTATTACAAACAGAATATTTTCAAAATAATTTTATGTTTAATTAAATTAAAGATTATGGAAGTTATTTTATCACGAGAAATTATAAATGAAATCGCTTAGGTGCCGACTGGCCACTTCCAATATGAATCTACTTTTTTCGCCAAATGGTTCTTTACTATAATTACTATTTTTGATGAGTATATATTTTTTTTGTACGATTGCGTTAATATTTATTTAGATGACATAAAAGCCTATTTCACGTTGACAAAAAAAACGTTAACAATTATTATTAGTATTATAAAAAGGAAATTGTATTTTTATAAGAATTCTTAATAAGATATACAAAAAAAATCAATATGAGTTTTAAATTACTGTATATTCGCGAAAATATTGTATGAAATAAGAAAACAATTTATTTTCTTAAATATACATAAATATAATATTAAAAAAACCTTTAATTGATCATTGTTACTTTTTTATTAATATACAACTCATTTCAGTTATGATTAAATTATGTATTCTCGATCCCACACTGTACTGTATATACTAATTAATAGTGAACAATGCTTCGTTGTAAATAATAGTATTAAATTCAGACTCTAGTAATGTGATGAAACCAACACATTTGATAACATGATGTATTCTACACAAAATTACTACAGAGTTTCCGGTAAGGGAAACAAAGCGATTGATACATCCGACATAAAATAAACAATGGATAAACATATTTGAAAAGACGAGAAAGAATTTTATTAAAAATATGGATATGTTAGTTATAAAAAAACTGCCAAGTATTACGAGGTAAAAAACGATAATTTTACGGAAAAAAATTGGCATTTTTTTGTACAATATATGACATGATTAAAATTTACAAGTTGCTTTTATAGATTAATTTATTAGTTACTCACTGTAAATATAATAAACTCAATATAAATAACGGATAGTTTTTTTTATTCATGTCCGGTACGAAAGCGAAGTATATGGATATCAGCAATGTGAAGAAATGTCTTCACAAATTATTTTTCACAGGAATTTGTTGTGAGACAATTGCTCAAACTAATCGGCACCCAGTCCTACTTTTTCGGATTTTTTAGTTTCCTCTGGATGCGAGGTGATAATTGCGTTGAATAGTATACAAGTTCAACTCACATTTTCATTCGTGTTCGTTTCCTATGTGGAGCATATGGACACCATGTGGCCCATCCGAGTCTTCCCAAATCTTGTAGTTCCGTCGAAAAAAATCTATAATTAGAATTTAATGGCGTTTCAGGACGTCAAAATCTGTTTGGCTAGAAGAATAAGCACGTAACCTGAACATTTTACTAGTCATCCACAACACGTGGCTGAACCAAGTCTCCCGATGTAACATGAGTGAAACAAATCACACACGCATATAAAATCATTCAAAACATTTCGTTACACAATTGTGGTAAAAAAGTATATTTTTTATGCTGGAGATAATAAGATGTTTTGACATTTGGGTAAAAATGTATATTAACAAACATATTTAAAATTTATAGCAAATTAATTATTTTATAGCTAAATTATGTATGGCATCAATTCTTGTTTATATATTTTGATTTGTATGAAACGAAAACATTGTTTTATATTTAAAACATCTCATAGAATTTAAATTAAAAATAATACCTAAAACATTGAAATATCAGCCGTTATGAATTGCTAAGTTTAACGGAAGTTTATAATAAAAAAAAAATTTCGCCACTTAAAAATATATATATTTTATAAAACACCATACAATCTGCGTGAGTGCTGTTATTTATAATATGAAAAAAAAAACATTTTATCGTAAATGTAAGAAAAGCTCAAAAGTATATCGTGGATAGGTAGATGCTCCCCCATTAAGGAAAATGCCCTTTCTTTTAAGTAAAATTCTCATTTTATACGTAAACTTCAGTGGGTACTATCTTGGCGTAATATATCTCGCGGATTTATATTTACAGCCAGGTAACCAATGGAGATAAATACTGCCCCTGAGACCGATAACCCGCATTTTAGAAACGATACAGCGACTGCGAAAAAGACTTACAAGTTTTTGCTCACAATTTTACCTTACTTTTTGCAAACTGACTACTTTATGGGTGATAAATAAATATTGCTAACGTATTCAATACTGAAAACCGAAAATATCGATGAGTATTATACGCCAAATCAATCCATATATTTAACCCGTATATGTACAAGTTATATCACATCATAAATAACCTCAATCAACTGCTACTAAATGGTGTTATTAAAAATATTTATTAATACCACTCAAAAATTTGAATCTATCTAAATAATGTTTTCAACATTCCACGTTATTTAGAATTGAGAATAATGATATAATTTGATGTGCATACAAGTCAACTAGCATAATAATTTTCACGTGCATCACACGATATGTACGTTTTACACTAAAATATTAATACATACTTGTTAATAGTGAGAAAAATCAATGAAATATTTTAATTTATTGTGTTTTGGTGTGATAGTAAATCGTATCAACTCGCTTATGAATCAATTAAGAGGATTCTTCATGATATTTATCATAATACATCAACTGCGGAAAGGAAAAAGGAGGTAACCCTAAACTTTTCCATGTAGGTTTTTTGTGATAATCACAGTTTATATAACTTAATAAAATTAAGTTTTATCAAAATGATGTAAGCTGAAGTGCTGAATTAATATCTAAGCTGTGTTGAAGTTTTAAAAAAGAATGGCCAATCAAATTTTAAATCAGGAACTATTTATAACACATCAATTTCATTCGTTTTTTTTTTAAACATCCTATTAAATTGATATCATCTTGAGTAAATTGAACACCAGTTTTATTCTTTATGAACTTTAAGATCGTGATTTAGTATTTGGACTTTAGCTCAAAATCATTAAATAATTATTTTTTTGCCTTCTGTAAAATTTGTTAAGTGTGGGTTACGTCCCTCTTCTTTTCAACAGTCTGTATAATACATAGTTATACTTGACTTATTTTTCGTAGAATATTAATATTTATATATTTACGTAAAATAAAAATGTAGCGGCCTAAATGGAGAAATTTTACAATATCTCGGATGTTATTAAAAAGTTGATTATAGAATAATGAATTAACTAGCAAACTGCCCTTTTTATAATACTTTTACATCAAATATCTTCTTATTTTAGTGGTTTATAAAGAAAATAACACAGTATTATATTTTATCTTTGATTTTTATAAAAAAATAATTATGGATATTTTACTTTTAAAGATTGTTATTCACACAATTTTTTTTTAATATTACCGAAACATATTATTATATAAACGAGACATAATAAATACTTCAATTCAATAAATGTATTTAGAAAAATTCAAATACTAGCAACATTTTCAATGAGACTTAATTAATAATGTGACTTAATCTCATTAAAAGTACGTACCACACAGAAACAAAGAATGCCAAGAGTAAACGAAGTGACATAGGTCTTCATCCATCAATGGACTAATTATATTCGTTGATGAGGATTACTCGAAGATTCAAGTTTCGTCATTAAAACGTGATGTTTCCATGTAGTTGTAGAAGTATTCTCAAGAGTAATCATTTCTCTTAATCCGTCTAGGAACTTTGTAGATAGTATATAGTGCTATTTATATTTTAGTTAATAATACAGTTTGATAATCACTAACTGACTTCTACTAAAGGAATCATTGCAATAGTATAGAACTAAATTTAAATCTGCAAAGATATTAAAAATATTTTTTTTTAATATATAGTTTCGTAAAACATATAAAACATGGCGTGAATGAAGGTGTAAACTCTAGAGCTCAAATGTATGGATGTTCGCAATGTAAAGATATATCTTGGCACTTTTTTTAACAAGGCTTGAATGTCAGCCAATTGCGAAACCCACTGTGCCATCAGCTCGGTGTATGTATGATTAAAACAATCTAGTAGTTTTTTAAATTAAATCGACAATCTTGGCCTTGAAGCCCACTCACTAACTTCTCAACACTACGTATAATAAATAAAAATAAAAATATATAAATTAATTAAATAATTAAAGAAATATCTTACAAGAATTATTCTAAAATCTATTGAATGTTTAAATATCTTCTATTTGTGATGGGAATATAATGATGAAAACCTGCCAAATTGGGAAGCCAAACGTTCAATTTGGGTCGTCACTAAAAAAAATAATACACGTTTAAACATACTTTTTTTTGATTAAAGTAGAACTCATTTTCAAAAATGAGTATTCACGAGAAGGATAAATACGAAAGAAAAAAAAAGTCCAGGTGAAAAAGTCATGAAATAACAGGTAATATGCGTAGCTGTCAAAAATAATAATGTACTGAATATTAAATGGAAATACGTAGCTATATAAATTTTGTTCATTGTATAGAATTCATATCAAAAAGGTATAAATTTGAAAAGAATTGCGATCAAGAGTTTAATCGCATGAAAATGTTTTGAAAGCACAGTTATGAAAATATTTGCTGAAGAAAGTCACATAATAAGAAAGCGAATAGCTGTGCTATCATTCAAACGAAGCATTGCACAAGGGATGAGTGATTTTTAAAGTGATATGTTGAAAGTGGATAGTGTTATCAATCAGCTGTTATTATTAAAATCAGTCGATACCACACCACATCATATGATATTACTTTAAAAAAATCCACGTCTTATAATAATTTCGGTTATTAGTATCGTGGATACCGCTATTTGAGTTTTTCTCAAGTTATAAAACACAACTCAAGTAAAAATAAAAAAAAATAGTATTGTAAATTGTTGATACAAAACGTACTTATAGATCATTAGATACGGGGTGATCAGTGTGTATCCTGTTGTTATCTAATACAGTTTTGTGATTTGTTAATCTAAAACATTGTTTTGATAGGACTGTAACTCATATGAAGTGCTAATACGAATTCTTCGTCGTGGTGTTAAATATAGAGCAACGAAGCTTAAAAAGCTGTATGAATGTGAAATTTTAATCCATTTATGGAGTAAATGTATCTAGATAATGTGAAAGCATGTTTTTGAGAAAAGGTATGCACGAGTACTGGTTGTCAGCTAATTTCTCAACCCATCGAGTATCCACTCCTATATTTTGATTTTTTTTAAATCAAGTGGCTGTACGAATCTATCCCGCAACTTCATGCGCTAGCAAAAGTAGTAATATTATTTTTTTAAATATATAAGTAGTAATTATATTAGAAAATTTGGAAAATCTTGGCTTAATATTCAAACCAGCTAACTCCACACTTGGTCGTAAAACTGATTTTGATGCCATTTATTCAGCTCCTATTTTTCTATCGCACCCAAAGATACGAAATTTACAAAAAAAAACCGTAAAATAACCAGGACACGCCAGCCAACTCCAAGCAGTAACAAAGGAATCCACTAATATTTTCTGTTTATACTGAACATTTCACAAAAATGGAGCTGGATGGTTTGCATTTAAGTCATCCACTGCTAAAGCTTAAATTTCACGGATAAATAAAGCTTATGTATACACATTGAGTGTCGGTATTTGTTCACTTGTATTAGTGGTATGGAACGCGTAAAGGTTCGATGATTGTCTCAATTGGCAGTAACTTATTATAACAGCACTATTTACATGCGCCCGCGGCAGTGTTGAAATAATGAAAACAAATTAAATCTTAGAAAAAGCTTCTAACTGTGAGAAATTAGCAAATGCAATGCAGTATCAAAGATTGCACTAATTTGGATTTTATGATTAATACATAATATGTTATAGAAAATATAAGCAATAAAACTTTTTTTATTCGATTTCCACCCGCCAGTATTTTTTTACAATCGTCAATGGGTCCACGCTACGAAAAGATCGTGAA
>JAGVSQ010005298.1:0-17948 GCA_022683975.1 Rhyacophila evoluta
AAACCCGGGTCGCTAACAGTGATCTCACATATGGAAGTTTACCAGTTTTAAATATCTTAGAAATTAAAATAATCGTTTTTATATTTCACTTTGATAGTGGAGTCAATGCACAGTTAATTTATTTAAACTGTTGCCACCAATTTTGTAGTTATATATCTTTTGAAACGAATATATTAATAAATCAACCCTTTATAAACGATTCTAAATATGCATATTCTATGAAAACCAGCATCATTTTAAATGCATAAATAAAGCTCGCTTTAATAAATAATCAATGCAAAGTTTTGTACGAACTTTCAAGTTGTTCAAGTATGTATACAAACACTATAATTTAATGAATCTGTAAGTAGAAGTTTTATAAACAAACAAACACTATAAGCACTTGTAAACTTTTATAGAAAAGCTCGCTGTATATTCGTGTAAAACTATTAGCAAAAAATGGAAAGCTTTCTCTCAGACTTAAATGTTTCAAAGGATATATTTTAAAATTTTATATTTTAAGTATTTTTTTTATTTTAATTTATATTGCTTTCATTTTTTAAAAGTTGACTTAAAAGCTGAATAAACTTAATCAATTAATCGAAAAGGATTAGATAAGCAGCTTAATTCTGAAAGTCGACCGAGTGCAGTAAACATTTTTTTTCTCAAATCTTAGCCATCAAATATAATTTTTTAAATATGTATATTAACTAGTTTAACTGACAAGAATTATATAGTTTACACAGCTTATATTCAGTTTTTTAAATATTATATATTAGCATTTTGTAGATTTAATATACATTGAATTATTAATTCGACAGCTTTTGATTGTTTATGATATCAATATCTAACCATGAAAACATTATGAATTCAAATGAAATACATAAAATTAGCCATTATCACATCACACCCAACATGGACGCATTGCGATGAAGTGACGTTAGCACTAATTACTTGAATTAATTGGCTATTTATCATATCAAATAACATGTCAATGCGTAAATAAAAGGTATTATTTTTCAAAAAACAATAAATATACACTGTAAAGCATATAATTCGGAGTTTAACTATCTGAAAATTGGATAAATCGTAGTTCTATATACTGTTTATATTTTATTTTCATGTTCATGTTCGCTCCCAACGTGGAGCATATGGATTCGCACAGTGTGAAGATATCCACTCCGAAAGAGAAGTACATATAAGGATCATCACAATATGAAGATGTCCTGACAGATTATTTTTTACGAGAATTGTTTGTCAGACAATTACTCAACTCAATGGACATCCAGTCTCGCATTTTCTCCACAGATGGAGAATCGAACCTGCATTCCCGAATTGATAGACGCGCACGCTACAAACTACGCAACCAGGGAAACATTATACTAACTAATATTATAAATTAAGTTTTCAACTATAATTTACATATTGGCAGCTATAATACAAAGCATATTTTTATTATAAAATACATGTGTATATCTGTCCATAAAAATAACTGCTCCCAAACAGTGAACAGTAGTGAGGTGAAATTTTCGATTTAGTTGCCATTAATTTTTAGATTAACTGTTTTACTTTTTTTTTTTAATTTTCACCGATGATCAATGAAACTTAAATAATCGTATGCGGCCAAGTTTTGAAATGATTTTGTGATAGAAGATGAAGAAAATTAATCATCTAAGTCAATACTCGACTTAGATAATTCAATGTATTATTATATATGGTTAGCTTATCAGTGCGTTCAACTTATAATTGAACAAACTTCTTAAGGCTTGTTTATACTCAATTAAAATGACACCCAATCGACCATATTATATTATTTAGCCAAATAGTGCATTATAATATGAAATGATCCCTTCGGGTTCACATCTGCCAAGTAAACGATTTTCCCGCACTTTCTCAGCCAACCCTTATCGCTTAAAATCAGTCAGCGATATAATAATACATCCATTCATCCATTAACTAATCGAACAGTTCGCGGGGTATAACTTGAATCCCCTTGTTGTGCTGGCTACACAACCGAAACTCCGGATCTATTCAACGTGGATTCACGTTACCTTTGAATAAAAAATATAGATGCCAATTTCATGTCCATTATTTTTATAAATAAATTAAAATAATTATTATACACTCTCAAGTATTTGAGAATTTAGCGTGCTCGCATCGCACGTGAAGAAAATTGCTGGTCTGATTCCGACACTCCAGGATTTTTATAATTAGAAAACGTAGTACTGTGTGCTTATTTTGTTGAGCAATAGTTGTGACCATATTTGTGTGTTGATCAATAACCGTCTCCCCAGTACCTTAGTTGATAGCGTCCGCGCCTAGTGATCCGGAAAATGGGGGTTCGATTTCTCATCTGTCGGATTTAAAAATTCGAAAATACAGGACTGGATACCCATTAGACTGAGTAATTGTCTTGCAAAAAATTCTCGTGAAAAATAATCTGTCAAGACGTCTTCACATTGCGGAGATCCATAGACTCCTCTTTCGGAGTGGATATCTCCACGCTGTGTAGATCCATATGCTGCATGCTGGGATAAAAATATTAAATATAGGGTATAAAAAAATTTAAATAAAATTGTCTGGCAACGAAAAAATGGTTAAAATCTGAAACTATTGGACAGCATTTTGCTATGAATGATAAATACGTTAAACAATTTTAGTAAGAAATAACACTGATTCTATTATAGCTACGTCTCTTCGTCGAATTTTATTTACTAAATTTGATGTCAAAAGTACTGTATTATTCTATGTGTAACATTTAATTTTAACAAAAATATCAATAAAAAAATTATTTTGTAATCAACGACTATTTTCTAGAAATATTATTAATCTTTTCTACTCTTCTTTTTTAATTTTTGATACTTTTTATTATATACACAATATTTTGATTGATATTCGCCGAAGTTATTAAATTGTGTAAAGATATTATTAATGTTGATTCTTATTGAAGTTTACATATTTTGATTGTTATCATTTCATTTATATTCTGTTATATAAAACTATGATTGTTGTGAACATCTATCTATTCATAGATACGTCTTTCTAAAATACGGGCGCCGGGAGAAAATTTCCATACATCCAACGATGCGATCGCGCAAATGAAATTGACGATAGTATCTGAGAATACAATTTGCCCTGATGGATATTTTGGCGAAATTACAATACCGTTCTTTGAACTTAAGACATTCACTTAGAAATCAAATTAATTTGAATATCATCAATGCTAAATTAGTGTTACTGTGGTTTATATTTTTTAATTCATTCAACCATTTTTTTTTATAAAATAAAACAAAAATAACCAGCGAGCTCAATGAAAATTTTCATCTGAACAAGTCCTTGAAATAACATTTTAAAAAGTTCAAAAAATAACAATACGTGTATGAGTAATCGATAATCCCGCAGTCTTTGTTATTTATCTTCATACTATGGCAGTACCACTTACTAGTACATACTAAGTTTGCCGGAAATTTTATGACTAATAATTCAATTTTGCAAGACAAAAGGTTAAACTTGAAAATAATAGAATAAATATGAAACATCGCGTTTTTAAGCATTGTGTGATTATTCGAATGATTTTTTTTCAATGTGTCCCCTAAGGAAGTGATGTGTTTTTTTTTAATATACCATGTTCGCTCCCAATGTGGAGCATATATTGATCCACACAGTGTGAAGAAATCCACTCCGAAAATGGAGTATATGGATCTCCGTAATGTGAAGACGTCTTGACAGAATTTTTTTTCACGAGGATCGTTTGTCAGACAATTGCTCAACCCAATGGACATCCAGTCCTGCATTTTGGATTCTTTAAATCCAACAGATGAGGAGTTGAACCCGCATTCCCCGGATTGCTAACCACGCACGCTACCAACTACGCTACCGGGGAGACCATTTTTTTTACTCATCATTATTTTTACTATACTTATTTTTCCAGTCCTGCATTTTCAGATTTTTTAAATCTGACTAAATGGGGAATCGAACCCGCATTTTCCAGACCAATAGGCGCGCACGCAACCAACTGAGCTTACCGGGGAGGAAGTGTATACATCCTTATAACGTGAAATCTTGACACTTAATTTTTACGAAAATCGATTGACACGAAATTATTCATACCGATAGGCAGTCATGCATTTTTGGATTTTTTATAAAATTTTAATTTCAGATATGTGCGAATCAAACTTGTAATCCCCAAAACTAAAGCAAGTGCAAGCTAACCTTTAGGCTACCGGGGAGACATTTTTATTATATGACAAAGAAAATTTTCTTTTTATAAACATCTTGTTAGACTTTTTGCAAGAACTCTTGTAGTATATTCGTCCAATTTATTAAATATCTGTCGCAAATATGCGTAAAAATGTATTTTAATATGAACCTACATATCCAAGTCGATCTTGCATCATACAACCTCTACTACATTCTTAGTAATTAAGTAAGAAAATCACACTATTTTTTTAAATATACAGCACTTTATAAATTAGTCCATCCATCTTTAAATTATGGCTAAAAATTCAATTTTACACAAAATTCCAATAAGCTTAATGTTATAAATTATTAATAAATTTACATCCATAAATAAAAGAAAATGTTCAAAAGTTGATTAAATTCATTAAAATAATACGCGGCATATCTGCTAAAAGCTTTCCAAAGCTTTGTTTTCCCATGAGATCATATTTACATTCTATGTGGTAGGTACGAGGTATATGTACAACATAATTCTATAAATTCATGCCTGAGTGTAATATGTTAGATTCGGATCAGGGATATGCCTGAATTTTTTGACGGAACTTTTTAATAGATAATATGCTTGATACAACTTCATTTAAATTTAGATAAAAGAGTGAATTGGATGATTGAAAAGAACCAAATAGATGTACTTGTATTTCTATTGTTGAATTTTTTTGAACTATGTTATACAATATATCTCTCAAAGAGTTTAGCGTAGACGCGCCGAAGTCGAAGATTGTGAGTTTGATTCCAACAGCTGCTGGATTCCATAAATAATTAAAAAAAACCAAGATTAGATGCTTATTATACTGAGCAATCAGCTGAAAATCAATTCTCGTGAAAAAAAATTGTACACATAAGTCTTGACAATGAGAAGATCCGTATACTCTATTTCTAGAATGATCATCCTGATACTGTTGAAATCCATATACTCCACTTTCGAAATGGACATATTATATGATATTTTTAATAGTATATTCCATTGCAGCTCTGCACAACTTTACTAACGTGACTCTTGGCACCAATTTTATATTCTATTTTAGTCCACATTGCAAAACTTTTTTTATAAATAAAATAATAAGGCTTTCTTTTCGATAATATTTCATATGGTCACGGTCCTAGTGATATTTCATTGTAATCTTATTTTTGCTGATAATATGAGTAGAAATTTATTAACACTATGCTATAAACGTATTGTCTTAACACTAAATATGTATTATTCACTTTTGCTTCTCTCTAGTTTAAAGAAAAACAGAGTTTAGAAATCACATTTTAAAACGAAGAGAATGAAAATGATTTGATGGTTGATGGAAACATATAATATTTATGAATGTAGAAATGTGTTTCTTTGCTGTTTAGTTTTTAAAACATTTTTATTTAAAATCGAACCATTATAAATAGTACACGATAACTATAAAAGCGTGTAGATTGTACGAATTTTTAAAAAGTAGCATACAAGCATATTTGTAGACAATAGTTGCAAACTTTAAAATACTCAAATATATACGTAACGAAATAGTAACAATAACATTCATGGATCCACATTTAATTTATATCTCAATCCCTTATACTTTTACACTTCTATTCAAAACATCACACACAAGCCAAAGTGAACTTAATATTGTGTTGTAGGAATCTCTGCATACGGAAATACTAAACTTTATATGAGCTTTTTAAGCTCATTCGAACACAGTTGGAAAACTTCAAACAGTCTAAAGTTTTAACGACTTAATATACAAATTTATTCATAGCCTCGGGTATTTCTGATAATGCCATATGTGTACAGGGTGATTGGCACTTTATATGCTGTATTATAATGTAATGGAGCGATAATAATTTAAGTTATATGCAAAGCGTCTTGTGAAACACCCTACTCAGTTTCTCTAAACATAGCGTTATAAAAATAGCGATAATAGAATTCTATCGATATAAATAATAATTCAAAAAACATATAATGTATAAGCAATACATCTAAGTGATATTCTATGTTTTATAACATAGTTAATTACACCGATTTTATTTATATTAATTTGATACTAATTTCTATCTTTGGATTTTATTATTTGCTGCACTCTCACATTGTTTTCATTTGTTTTTTCACAATGCCAACTTTAAAAATGTATCATATAAATTTACGCAATATGACGTTTGAATTTGACAGCTTTTTACGAAAATTTTTCATCAATTGCTCAATCTGTATCATCCAATGTTTTTAATTTCTAAAATCTATGGCAGTTATGGGGTCTAAATTGTGTACGTTTTTTTTTTAAGATTGAGGCTTTTCCAAAATTAATCAATTTGAAATAACATATATCTGTTGACTATTTCAATAATTAGTTTACAATGATACTATTTGTGTTTTTATCTCGCAACAATACTAAGACAGTGAAAACAACTATTAAATAAAATTCCAAAAAAATATATATTCGTTTTTAGTATTCGAATACCCACAATGATTTTTCGCTTTTTGAATAGTTTATCCGTAGACATTTCTTTGGTTGCCTTATGAGAAATTTCAATTGTGTAATTGATACTAGATGTCAATGAATGCTTTATTTATTCGTGCGTATACATCCAGCTTTATTGCGGTCGAAGCTATGCACATAGTTACGAAGTTGTTTTGCAACACACAAAACAATTCTGCAAGCTTTGTCCTCTTCGAAATTAAGTTTTCAATGACGATTTGAAAGACACATACACATAAACTTTCGATAATCAGATTCACCTATTTCCGCAGTGGCTCACAGAAAATGATCGACCAGCTGATTTAAATCTACATCAAAAAAAAAACGTCGATATTTTTATCTGTTTATTTGATTCACTCGCAAACATATTATATATTCTGAGCATTGTACTTAATAATTCTACTATTCTATTCACCAATCTATACATATATTTCTGCTATTACATTAGAGTGTAACGAAAAAATAATTAAATAAAATAAAAGTATCATCAACATCAAATCTCTGTAATTCAAATGTAATTTCAAATATTCAAAGTATTAATATAATTGATGCGTATTAAAAATGTACATGAATATCTGTTAAACATTTTTTTATTTATATTGTATAATATGATTTTATCCGTATACTAACTACTGCATTAGTATTATAGCACAGGATAGTACCTGAGCTATGGTATATTAGGATTTGGCGGACTGAATATATTACAAATGGCATATGATGAACTCTATTACCATATGGAACATGACTGATAATAACATTTGGCATTATGTTATATACTAACTCAGAGATTCTCAATCTCTCATTATTATCAGCAGCTCATTAAAATATATATTTTTTAATATAGGAGTTTAGTCAATTAATTCACACTGAGTAATTCATATTTAAGTTGAATGAGCAATGCATTCATTCAATACGTGAGCGATATATATAAATGCACTATATGATATCTAAACTATATTTATACATAGAAAATATAAAATTATCTGCAATATATGAAAATGTATTTTGATATTGACTTTTTAATAGAGTAAAGAACGTCACCCACACAGAACAAATTTTACAAGAGGTACATAAAACTTTTACTAAATAATTTTGGACCAAAATCAAAATATTAAATAGACACAAACTTAGAATGCATGAAAACTTCAACGGATGTTTTATTTACGCAATTTAGCAAGTCATTTAGGAAAAATCAATAGCATTAATGTGGCAGAAATACTTTTCATGCAAATTTCACAAGCCTTCTTTCAAACTTAATAGTTTAATGCAGACACTAGTTCTGCATTTACAAAGTATATCTATTTGGTAAAGTATGTATTAAGTTGTATACTATCATGATTATTAAAAGAAAACCTTAGTAAAAAAACTAAAAGCTACGTCGTTTTTGCTTTCTACAGTCGATATATAAATACGTACAAGATATACAAAATGATCTCGTTAGATATTTCAAATTTTAAAGCGATGAATAATAACGAATCATATCTATGATTAATGATACTCGATATTTCCATAAATATCTGTATAATATTTATTTAATAGTCTGTAAGTGAATAAAGTTTTAAATAAGACTTCCAGAATAACAATCGAAATGGCAAAGGTCATATAATTGTGTAGGCATCTGGATACGCGTAATTCTGACGAATAATTTGAAAATTTGTTTGATTTCTCGAAATAGAAACTCAAAGTATTCTAAGTTATAATGATAATTTTTAAGAAACGATATTCAATTGAACTTCTGGCAATTTATTATTTAAGCTCCATAAAGGTTTTTTAGATGACAAAGTATCTATTTGCCACTTTTTTATTATTAAAGATATATATTTAGTCGTGTAATCTATATAAATAATAAAAAACGAATTTTGTTCACTATGTTTAGTTTATAAATAGGAATAACGATATCCACTTTCATAATCTCTAATGATTTTTTCATGCATTTTTTCAATATGCAAAAAGTTCAAGAGTGCCAAGAAACATATTTTTTTTCAAATTTCTATGACTTTCATAAATATTTATGCAGATCATAAATATTCAACAAACCAATCCTAAAGCGACGAAATATCAAATATATTTCATTTCTAAAACAAACTAACTTAATAAAATCTATTTTATGTGCACGAAATAATGTTTTTAAACTACAAGCTTTTTCAGTTACTTTCAAATAAAAACTCTAAATTGATTATCGTCAATGAGCTTTTGAAGAATACAGACAAAGACACCGCCGAGAATTTTTTTTAAGTGAAAGCCCATCCCAACAAAATAAAACAAGATAAGGTCCTCAAGCAATCAATTTCCAATTTCATCCAGACTGTAAAGAATCGATGGATGCTTTTACGTTTACTTTTTGGGCGATTTATTTCCAACGTCGGGCCGAGTCGCTTTTCGCCCAGACACAGTTAGTGTGTAGCGAAATATTGGGGATATGACTAAATGATGAGACGGTTTTACGACGTTCAATATGGCTAAGAGAATATTCAAAGTGCGGCCAAGCTAACAACTTACTGCCTTGTGCAAACGCTCCAGGGAAACGTCTGCGTATCTCTACAGACAGAGGCGCCTCGTTTTTATACAGTGAACTTTCACGG
This sequence comes from Rhyacophila evoluta, assembly GCA_022683975.1. Lineage (NCBI taxonomy): Eukaryota > Metazoa > Arthropoda > Insecta > Trichoptera > Rhyacophilidae > Rhyacophila > Rhyacophila evoluta. The sequence continues at coordinate 9,248 of JAGVSQ010005298.1, forward strand.
TATATTACTCTTTTCATACATATAACAAGTAGTTTTTCATAAAAAATAACTTCCTTTCACATTTTCATTTATTTTGAATAAAATATATATTACAAATTTTGTTCGAACAACGACTTTCAACAGTGAATCTCATTTGAATATCGTTCATAACAGAACAATACCTCGTATACCAGCAATAACTATGAAAGTTTTCAACAAGAAAGCACTGTTAATTTCAACCTTTTTAGACATGTATAAAATCATTTTTTCGGTGGCTGGATATAAAGAAATAATCTGTGAGTTCCTAGTCAATTCATTGGATGGAGCAAAAAACTGGAAGATATTGTTGGATATGTCTGTACTTCTCGTGATAATACCTAATTACTGATATAATATTTAGTTGCAGTGATAACACTATGGCACAATGTAATTTAGTCCAATTAAAATTGTACGACTCATTAAGTATTAATGAGTAACCTATGATAAATAATTAATTAAAATTATACTAAGAAATCAATTTTAAACTAAAATATTAAATAAAGTACAATTAACAAAGTACATTTAAATATACATTTAGGCTAATAATGAACAGATATTTTTATGACGTAGCTTAATTCACTCAAATATATGTCAATCGGAGATTTACACAGCCATTACTGATCATTTCTTAGAAATCAGCAAATTAGTTTAGTTAGAAATATAAATAAATCAATATTCTTAGTTTTCCTGTAAAGAATCATGATTTTAGTGAATATTTTAAATGAGTACAACTTACATTTTAACTTCCACTGTGTAATACACGAATAAGCAAATATTAAAGTTTTTAAATTACGGTATAAAAGTTCAAAAAAGTAATTTCTATGCTCTATCGAATAAGAAAGCTGTAGACATATCTTCTTCTTTATAGGGCTGTTTCAAACTAACGTGGAGCCTAACTAATCAATGCACTCCCAAGCGCGCTACGTACCAATACATTATGAATATTAACTATGTATGTTTTAACGTATTTTTCACTGTGACAACGCTCTATTTTGCTCTACTGAAAATAAAAAAACGACCGATCAATAAATTGAAAAGTAATAATTTATTGACTTTAAAATATATTACCCACCGATGCATAATACTTTTATGAAAAAATAAAATTTTAATAAATGAAAAGTCTATAGATTTAGTGTGACAGCTTTATATTCTTTTATCATGAATATTCTCACAGTATTTATTTCTTAAAATGATTTTTTATTGACTAAAACACATTTTACTTATACAGGTGTTGAAGGTTTTTAAATTGAAACTAAAATACGATTTAAGCTGTCAAGTAAAGGCAAAGTGAATCTTTTATTTCGCAATATTTTAAAGTTTTTATTATTGTATATACTGGGTTCAAGTTTCTTTAAATATATTCATGGGATATTATACTTAAATTAATCAAAATTACACGTCACGAACGTGAAAATAAGAAAAACACAAGAAAAACACAAATTAAATGCAAATAATATGTACTGCAAACGCAGATTGTATGAAATAAATTTAAATAATTAAGAAGAGAAGGTGGCACGCGATCTCTGGCGGAATTTTCATGAAACAGCCTACACACCCCCACACACACCCACACTTAGAGAGTTAAATTATTGCCAGAGTGTACGTGACAACTTATAATACGTAATGGCGCCTTCGCTCGACAAATAATTTGTTTTTTTGCACAAAATACGCTCTGACATAAGCAGAGGTCCAACGAATAATAAATTAAGCAGTGAATTTGTGTTTTGTTTAAAATACACACGATAAATCAAATACCTACACTTTTTATGGGTCTCGAAGGGACCGTGGGCGATGTAGTGATTTTTGCTTGTACAAGGCTATTTTGTTGTGGTTACTATAATGGGTATACTTGAACAAAACTATGTTCGTAAAATCGAATGAACATCGAGTACAAACACACTAAGGTCGGCGATTTACCAGACCTAGCAATGTTTTTATCCATTGAATAATATTAGAGGTTAATATTTATATCCATGGTTTTCGGACAACTATCACATTATTGAAGGGTACATAAGGATACACTTAAATACACTCTCGCATTTTATATACAAGCATCACTGCTCCAAGTTTGAGGAATCTAAGTATCTACAATGTGAAGATATTTACGGCGTTTCATGCTAAGCCCACACGCATTCAGTCCTGCAACTTTAATTTTTAGAACTCCTACATAATTATATAAAATTTGCACCTTCGATATTTTATAGTTACAAGATAATCTACTAAATGTGACCACCATCCAACCACCCCGTCCTTACACCTGATAATATTCAGGCATATCCTGAAGATCTAACATCGGGAAGTGATCTATATTATTCAACGGGAATCTTCCAAGGCTTTGTTAAAAAAAGATGAAAATTAAAAATATACATTTATTCAAAAATTCTTATTTCTTCAAGCAATTATGTGTAGAGATCATCACGCTCGCGGTATGATGCCGCAAACTTAAAAAAACAATGAAATTCGAAAACTTTCAAAATCAGCTTTAATTATAGAAATCCATATACTAAATTTATAAAGTGGACTTCTTCGCATTGTGGATATCCACATCCTCTGGCTTTGGAAGAGTCATGGTGAAGAAAATTAAATACTAAACAATTTATTACCAACGTCTTAATAACATTATTTTTTACAGTAAATATCAGACAACTTGCAAAATCTTACGGCTAGCGAGAAGATCTCTTCTCAACAAAGCTAAATAATATCAGCAGATAATTAGTTAGAATAGAAACCACACACGTTCTAGTGCGCGCCAACCAAGGTCTTGTGAAGCTACTCCTGTGACACTTTTGGCATTTCGAAGAACGTTTCACGTTCATTACGCTATGATATACTCCCGCATAATGGGCGTGGAGATGTGGCGGGTGGTGTAGGGGAAATCAAGTTGATAAATAAGTAACAATTGTACAAAAAAAAAAAAAAAGTTAATGCCGATTCACAAAGTGTACTTATATAAATAAACTAAATGGCTCGTTTGAATTGACCCATTTCGCAGGAGTTTCTTTTGTTTGAAAACATATTCAAGAAAAACAATAAGAAAACGTAGGTAGTAAATGAAAGATTCAGAAGCAGTCTCTTCTCGACTGGATACTACTTCAGCTTTATAAACAATTCAACATGAAAATGCATACTTAAATACGAGGGGATGCGTTTTCAAGCTCTTAACAATAATTAATGAGAAATCCCGGATGAAAATAGACAAACAACTCCTTGTTTTCTCATTTTATTTCTTATATTTGTAATAAACTTGCCTATGTTATTTCATCCTTTTAACTCAATTTGTTTTGTCATTTCAACTAGATTTTGATTTGATTTTACTATTGTTAATACTTGGTATAAAAACTCGAATCAAATGGGAAGATTTTCTTTAAAACATATTGTGTTGTATATAATTCTTGTCTACGGAATAGAATTTTATTTCACATTTCACAATTATACATTTTAATCAATAATGCCACTAATATAATAAATGTTAGTTGCTTCTATGCCCGAGGTGATAAACGAGCAATATGAAACCGGGACTACGAGAAATACTTGAACTATGAATGGACACCCAATAGTTTTAATGGTTATTTTACAACCAATTATCATATAAACAATCTATAAAAACAATTTTTACAGTGAGGCACAGTCAAAAAGAAGATAAAATAAGAATTAATAAATTCGAATATGGATAGTTATTCTAAATTGTTTAAGACTGGTATACTTCGATAGGTGAGATCACTTTTAGCGACCCGAGATTCGCCTTTCGGCATCTTCAGGCTACATTATATATGGGCAGCGAGCGAACATATAACATACCGGGTCGCTAACAGTGATCTCACATATGAAAGTTTACCAATTTTAAATAATTTAGAATTTAAAATCAATTTTCATCAAGCACCATCAGTCAAAAATATTAATTACGGATAGTTATGTAAATGTGCATAGTTTATTTCAGCTTACATGTTGTATATCATCCAAAATACCAAACTGAGTTTTAAATGATCGATCTTAATTTTCATTTAACGTTTGTAGCATTAAAATCAAGGAACAGAAATATTCTGTGTATGAACTCTTTCCACTGGCTTGATATATATACACTTCGCATCGATTCTAAATAACAACATAATGAGATGTATTACGTTAAATTTATTCACAAATAAACTCCAGGAGAGATATCTATTAGATAGATAAAAATTAAAGTTTAATTCAAAATATTAAAAATGGTATAATTAAATAAAAGAATAATATAAAAGAAGACATTCGTGTCAGCTCACGATTTCATACATCATATTTGTATATTATATTAACAAAAGCACTAGTACTCTCATTTATATTGTATTTATTTGTATGAATAGTTATTGTGCGTGTAGATGACACTAGTCATGAATAAAATAACATACAATTACATAGTAAAAGTAAATTTAGTATAGTTACTGAATAAATTGTTAGAATTTTCAATTTATAAAATTAATAAGATCTTTTCAGTTTAGGCAGACAGTACACGCAATAAATGTGATTGAAACACAATATCAAATTGTTTGATTTAAAAAATCTAAACAAAGGATTTTGTGTTTAAACATTTGATATTGTTTATGGTTATTATTACAGAAACGTCTACGATAAGACATTTATAAAACAATATCTACTTGTTTAAATATTTTTAAGGCCTTAAATCTGGGTCATACATCGTACGTCCGGTTGGGTTATCACAACCCTACTCAAAATTTAACACAGTTCAGTTTTAGCTAAACCATATTATTATCAATGTTTTTCATTTACATGTAGATCAGATGAAGGTTTTTCATTTCGATGTTTTTTCAAATTTGACAAGTAAAACATAAAACTCGCTAGTACAATGGATCTATTCTAATTTTTATTAACTGCTCATAATTATTGTTAACAACCGTATGATATAATCACAAATTTTAAATCACATAAAACACAATGCGTTAAGGTTGCTGAAAATGCGTTCGAGCCTGCTGAAAAAAAGAATGGCAGTTTCTAATTTTTTTTAGTGGCGGAGCACTTACTGTTTCGGTGCAGAACTTATAAAGGAATAAGTTATTTTCAATGACTTGAAGGAATAGCTAATATATATTTTTAAACTAACTAAGAGATTCTTTTCAATGCTTCATATAGTCGCTTACTTCAATCAAAAGGAAGACAAATTTGTCGACAATATGTTTATTGTGTTTATGTATACATCCGGAATATCGAAGTTTTAATATTATTCACATTGCATATATCACCCTCATTTTATTTATATGCCATGTTCACTTCCAACTTGGAGCATATGGATCTACACATTGTGAAGATATCCACCCCGAAAGAGAAGTATATGAATCTCTGCAATGTGAAGACGTTTTGACAGATTATTTTTCACGAGAATTATTTGCCAGACAAATACTCAACCCAATGGGTATCAAGTCTTGCTTTTTTTGGATTTTTAAAATGCGACAGATAGGGAATCGAACCCGCACTCTCTGGATTGCTAGGCACTTTACCAACTACGCTACCAGAGCGACGCACTCATTATCGCATATTGTAAATATTGTCATCACAAATATAAACAACAAATAGCTGAATAAATAATAGAACGCATACAATTAATCTCGGTTAATTTTGGTTTTATCGTATTACTTCGCCTACCAAAGACAGTTGAAAGACATCGATTTTTAACATTTGAGGAAATTGGCACAACATTTAAAATGATTTAAGGCATATATGTTCGATGTGGAAATCAGACTATGTTCGTGGACTCCCATCTGAATCCCTAGTAAAACATGAACGGTATTTATATAATATATAACACAACGTAGAGAGATGTAATGTAATATATCTTTACGCCATTCCATTTAATCAGCTTAGAAATTATTATTTTTTGACTTTGTTATGAAAACGTGCGTGGGTAAATAGACTATACATTTATTAATATTGATAACCGACTTCCGAGCTTAAAGCTCTAAAAGCATTAATGTGATAATAACACGTAACGGTTAAAATGCCTAATGGTTAGTTAATATTGGTATGGGAATCTATTAGCGCTACAGGTAAGTAGTGGGGTTATCATCTGTTAAATTAATTAAACACCAGGTAGGTATCCCATATTCGAGAGGCCAGCGGTGCCCCATCTGATCAAATTACTTCGTGACGCAGGGTCAGGCTGAAGAATTCAATTATTACTATCATTTTGATTTTAAACCATTCTGACAGGTTATCATAAACCGAGTGAGAATTCATACCTGCCCTGATAACTAAATAGGTCACGGTTCATTTTGAATTTAACACACAGATGGCAAAAATCTTTTAGAATAAAATTTAATATTACATTTCACAACATCGTTATTTAAGTTTAACCAAAAATTGAGTTTTTATCGTATATTTTTTTCCATATTCACTCTCACTATGGCGGATATAGCTACCACATGGTGCCACACCCTTAAAAATTAATTAACGATTTTCTGTCATCCGTCAGTTATCTTACAACATCTCTTTATATCCCTAAGTATAATATATCTTTTGGATGTTATGGTCTACCAGGACACTGATGTCTTTCCTACTCGTCAGAGAAGATTTTTTTGTTTTTATCGTATCATTTATACTAAGTTGTGTAATATTTTAATATAGTATGCTAGTAGTAAGTTAAATGAAGAGTTATTTACTTACAAAGTGTTTGAATACAATACATAAGTGAGTGAAGTGTGATTAATAGAATACACCGTAACAAAGTAAAAATCACGAAGTTATCACTTTATTGTGAACAACTTGAATAAAAATAACATGTTCTAGAATTTATCGCGAGTTGCTTGGTCTAAAAGTGGTGAGGGCCACTACTAGATCAAAAAATATATCAAATTGAATTAAGGCAACTAAATGAATTTACTAAATTACTCGACTAAATATGTTTGTCCACACACGCTTAGGTACTCTTAACTCGACCAAAATATTAGCCTAATCTAAAAGGCTCAAAATACAACAAGCGAACATCTTTTATATCAAAATTTAAAGTTATATTTTATATTATTTGAAGTAAAATTTCACCAATTAAACATAATTTTAATCATATAACATACATATGAAATCTTGTAATATTATTTATAACATATATTTAACCTATTGATGGCGGAATTATTTTTAAAAAACTTTGGCCTTCAATTTATTTTTCACATATTTTTTGTGAAACTTAGCACTAAGTGTTATGTGGTTAAACTTTTTGCTAATAAATATTTTACACGTACGTGTTCTAAGTGGAATACACGAATAACAAATTTACTTAACGTGACGTAGTGGAAATTTTTATTTTTGCAAATATGGTTAAAATGGATATATTTTTTTTACTTCGATTATTAATAACTACTTTACTCGATTGTTATAAGTCAAAAGACTATTATTTCCAGATACCATAACAACCAGTAAATTCTAGAACACATGAGCGTCTTAAGCGCTTTATTTCTAAGTTATACCTAATATCTACAGATAAACAATTCAAATATCAGTATTCTGCTATAATTTAATCACTGAACTTTCAAGAATCTTTAATAAGGTAATTTTATATATAACATGTTCGCTCCCAAAGTTGAGCATATGAATCTACACAGTATGAAGATAGCCGCTCCAAAAATGGAGTATGTGGATCTCCGTAATGTGAAGACCTGTTGACAGACCATTTTTCACGAGAATTGTTTGTCAGACATAATGCTGCATTTTTGGATTTATAAAATTCGATAAATGGGGAATTGAATCCGCATTCCCCAGATCGTTAGGCACGCGTGTTACCATATACGCTACCGGGGAGAAAGTAAACTTAAAAAGACTTAAAACCACTGTAATTAATGCTCTGCAATAAATCTTAAAATACTACAAATTAAGCTCCATCAAATATTCTTGAGCAGTTCGCCAGGGCAATACTCAAGAGATACTGCGTCAATATGTCAATTACTTTGTAAATCCCTCAATTTCATACGGGGAGACTAAATTATTTAAATTTAGGATTGATACAGATTTTTTACCCTAGTAAAATTTTTACTCTTACTAAACTCTGAAACTACCCGTTATTCAAGTAATGCCATTTATTTAAAAATTGTATTGGAATCTATACTTCAAATTTATTTACTTTTAGGATAAACAATACCATATTTGAAATTATTCAGTAAATAAAACTGCTCAACTATGTATTTGATAATAATACTGACGGAATAGGCAGACAAATAATATACATCCATGACGATAACGATGACACAACGTTCAATACACTATCTATATGTAAACATATTTTTCATTGTATTAATTCAGCAGACTTTTATTTTAGTATAATACATAATTTTTTTCGACATATTAGCTCTGAAATTAAAGCATATGCATGAACATGCAAAAACATGTTTAATCAGATTATTTTTCACGAGAATTGGTCATCAACCTTATTGACATCCGGTGCTGCGTTTTTGATTTTTTGTTAAATGTGGCAGATGTGGGACTCAAACTCGCGTCCCCAGATCAGTTACACGTTAACCTCTCGGCTACCGGAGAGATGTTTCACAAAAAGTCATTATATTCGCATATATTTATTTTATTCCATATATTAACATATGAATAAAGTGAATTACAAAAGTTAAACGCGATTATTTATTGTTTCTTACTAATAATTATCCGGATTAATAGCCGCGCACGCTACCAACCACGATAAACACGGATATTATTATAA